>QBDW01001733.1:0-32524 GCA_003261595.1 Maconellicoccus hirsutus
GAAAGTGGTGGACTAAGCACGTTTTGGAAATGAAAAAAAAAAATCGAGTTAAAGCAGCGCCATCTGGCGGTGTTTTAGGGAGATTTTTCGGCTATTTGACATTGTCTCGATGAAGGGACATACTTCCACTACCGACTTCCAGTGCTAACTCGTTTTTCAATTTTTTGGACTAAGCACGTTTTGGAATCCAGCTCTTCATATAATATATGCATTAATATGAAGGGGTGCCAACCTATTCTAGGATATCCTATATATCATTGCCGTGGGAATATAAAAATCGATTATAATTTTTTGATAATTTCTTAGTTGCAAATGATAAATTGAATAAAATGTTGGGTAACTGCTTTCGTACAACGTTATCGTCGATGTTCCATCGTTTACTTTGTTTTTGTTTCTGGAAAACATAAAAGGAAAATGATGTTTACTTTTAAAAGTTAAGAAAGCTCGTCGAATTTCTAAAGGGATGCATTGTCCGAGAAACTTTAACGATTCTTTGCCGGATACGTTTCATCTTGCTGATCTATCATTGACTCGTGCTTGAAAACAAATTCGTGTACTTTGACGGAGGAGAATTCGATACATTATTTTCATTTTGCGCGTACTTTCGTAGAAACGAGGTCAGGGAACGGAGAACAGGTAGTTGAGGGATGAATTTCAACGTACACCCAAATTGCATATGTTTATATGAGTTATATATGATATAATTTTAATAACAAGAGGAACGCAGCATGCGGAGCTAAGACGGAATAATATCGAAGTGAAAATTTAACGTCGAGAATAAACATAGTAATATAAAGTTGGCATTCCAACATCTCGATAAAGTTTAAAAGTACATGTGTGTAGACTGTAAAAGTTGCACGCTGCGAAATTATAAATAATTCAAAAATTAATCACTCTAACTTGCTATGTCTTGACATATTCTTAAGCGTTAGCACGTGTAGTATAAGTATACACTACGTAACTCCACATTGCGAAAGGGATGGTTGCGTATGCTGGTATGCAAGTGGTATAAATGTAGAACACGAAGCCCGACACCGAGAATATCCGTAGACAAACGACACGGTTACAGTGTTACACAAACACAGATAACGGTGACGTACAAGACTTATTTTAAGGTTAAAACTTTATCCCAATTTCAGAATTTATTCGCTTTAAGGGAGAGATAGCCAGCATTTAATGTACACCAAGCGCTAGCGAAAGCCTGCCAGCAGGAGGTAATTAAACAGACTGTTGTACCTATATGAGCAAAGATAAAAGCTTAATTATGAAATGATATAACTTTATGGGCCCGCAGGTATTATGCTTCTATGCTAACGTATGTTGTAGCCTGTGTCGCTTTTACGCATACACCTTTTAGCGCAATATCAAACGAAATGTAATTTTGATAACATTGTTAACAAATCCGCTACATGGGTTCGTTATGGCTCTCTATTTTTTTACATTTTTTATCGTTTGTACCTAATTGACGATATTGAGGTTGAATTTGCCTGCATTTATCAAGTATGCGGACGTTTGTACACCACCGAGTTATCTTCTCGGTGGGAATTATTCTTGAAGTTAATTGTTCATACGGAGGGTTCGCAATAATAGGTCGTGGTCTGGTGAGATTGAATAATGCAGATAAGCTTGTAGTTCCATTTGTATTCGACATATGTAGTATGATTTATGTCTAGTGGTTCTCGAATTGCAATTGTTTACAGCCTGAGGCGCAGATTTACACTTTGAAGATGAGATTTTACGTCCCCAAAAAACAGCGAATATTCTGGATTTTCTTTCATGTTGAGAAAATTTACTCGTTTTGAAAATCGTTCTTTACTTCAGATACCTTGAAAATCGGTAATTTTGAAGTCGACGTCAACCGTCGAGCCATATTTTACATGTTAAAGTAATCGTAAACGATTTTTTTCAAGATGATTCCAACTCGCGAAAATTTTCACGTTCAATTTGCTCGCAGTACTATTCAGATGGTTTTGAACAAGTCACCAGAAAGTTTTTCATTACTAAAATCAAAGCGAAAAAGTTTCAAAGAGAATGAAAAATACGCCATGTTCTCGTTCAGTTATATACTTTGTTGCTTTCTCTTTTATTATTTTTGTCTTATATTGAGGTTTCATTTTAGGTGACTTTTGTATTTATCGTGATCATTTTTTCATTCAGTACGCGCAAGAAAGACGCGTAGGTATGTTTTTAAACAGCAAGAAAATAAGTAGAGAAAATAAAAGGCAGATGAACGAAATGACATTTTTTGAAGTTTAGGCTTTTTTTTTCAGAGTGAAAAAATGAATGAAATTTGTGTAGGACATCTTTTATAATGTATTTGGTAATTTTACTCTTAGTACTTTAATCGTCGAAAATATGTTTTAGTAGGTTTGTGAGTGAGTAAGGTAGGTATTTGTATATGAAGAGTGCGGGGAAAAAGCCAGGCAAGTCATTTTTTTTCGAAAATGAGATTATGGTGGTTTCTGGTAGTTAACATCGAGTAGAATAACTTGTGCTAAAACAATTTTCAAAAAAGTCAAACATTGGTCACGAAAAACGCGTAACAAGAAATGACCTACAGGGAAAGAACCAGGTAAGTCCAAAATTTCTACAAAAATCTGTGTCATGAAACGTCAAAAAAAAAAATTTCCTGTGATTTTCCATATTTTTTGGTAAGCTCGTAATATGTTGCTCGAAAAAGGTTTTTAAAAATTTTTTTCATTCACTTGCCATGAAAAATGGTCTGAGAAATTTCAACAGGGTTTCAAATTTTAAAATTAATTTATCTCAAAGTGTTAAAAAAGTGACTTCACTGGCTTTTTCCCTGGACTCTTCATATGCAAAGTTCTAAGTAGGTAAATTTCTGAATAAATGTATTAGATAGGTACTTAGACCTCCCCCTCAGCCTTCTCTCGCCAGCTTGAATTTAAAATTTACGAGATTGCTAATTTTACCGAATTGAGTAGTTATTAAAAGCTATAAATTAAGCACTTTTTCAAGTCTTTCCTTTTGTTTACACTTCCTTATGAGAATTTCCTTTTCTGTGGTGTATACTTTAATCACTTTGAGTGAAATTGATTGGAAAAAATTATAGTGAAGACAAAAATGAAATATGATTTTCGTTTGGTTTTCAATAAATACACATCAAAGCGAAATTAAACCTCGTTCGGTTGATATATTGGCAAAAATGACCCTGCAAATTGTGCTACTTGGTTGGAGCGCATACAAAAGGTGTTCTTTTTCGGTAAAAGAAAAAGTTGGTAAAATTTCCGGAGAAAATTGATCTCACGGTATTATCAGTTTAACAAATATTATTGCTGCGCACAAATTCCCCGGAGTCTTAGCGAGTCTCGGTTTTATTGTTAACCCAGAGAATACTTAGTTGAAAGCGTGTATTGATACTTGAAAGAATTGCGCAGCGGAACTTAAAACTCGATTATATTTAATGTATAATAATTCACCAATCGATGGTTGATGAAAGAGCTGTAAAAAGTACAGCGCAGAAAGCAATTTCCATATCGTCTTGTCGGTGTCGGATGACTATTGTGTAAGTTAAGAGTTATAAAATTCCATTAAAACGCGGTTTAAAGTTACAATTAACGTTATTCGAAAATTCGCCGAGTTGAAGAACGTCTTCGATTTTAAGTGCACGCCATGCTTCATGCTGCGTGGGTTTCGTGTAAGTTGCGTCGCGGTAAGAAGACGAGACAACTTTGAAAAAAGAGATTCTCGGAGGGTTTCAGGGGTGCGTGAAGATGGCGTTATTTTATGTTGACCTTGCTTTGTGGACCGTTCTGGGTGAGGGGTTGGGTTACAAATTATCCTAAATTGGTATCTGTTGATTTGCATAAATTGAAATTCCACTAGATGAAAGATGCGTAGTTTAAGGTAATCTTTTTTTTCACAATTTTTCAACCTATCAAATATTTCTCACAGATGTGTATTAACCAATCAAAAATATAATCCGTATATGAACGTTTAAATCCTATAATAATATTTAATACGAATAATCAAACGACCCACGGGCTCAGAGTTGACCGCATGTGACCTTATATTGTTTTTTTCATATACTCGTTAATTAAACCAAACCGTCAATTGTTAAAACACAGCGAAAATCTGACATTTCGATCTATTTTGCAATATTTGACTGCGAAAATTTTCCGTCATGTAAAAACAAGCTTAGTTCGTGTAAACGTTTCAAGTTTATGCCGACGAAGTTTTGAAAAGCGCCTCATTCCGTAACGTCTCTGTTGATGGTTTTAATTGAATTTAAAACTTGCCTTTTTCGATGTTTCCATTCGAAGAATGAGAAAAAATAACACGAAATCGATACCGATTTGAAAGAAAGGGTTTAAAATTTTCATATTTACTCAAATCAGCTATTTTTCATGATTGATGTGGATTTTAATAGCTGTCAATTGCGTATAATAGAGCTTACGAATTTATTTATATTGAAAAAGTTACAAACGTCAAATCTTCGTTTGCGATTTTCATCACGTGGAAAAAATTTTCCAATCGGAGAAAAAACAGTCACGTTGAAAAGTTACAGGTTTAACGGTTGACGATATGAAGAACCTAAATGACAAGGACGAGTTTAAGAATTAGAATGATGGATTGGGTTTTCAAAAGAAATTTTCCACTTGTAAGAATTTCAATCGGTATCTCGACGATTATTGACAAGATACATGCGAAAGTGTTCACAAAACAGATCTGTATTGAAAAGTATCAACAGCACCTTGAATCTCGGTCTGATTTCTCCATGGAGTACGAATTTGATGATATAGGGAAAGAGAAAAGTGCAGCTTCAAGCGGATATTTCATAGGGCGCGCTGAACTGATCAAGTAAATGCACCAAAGCAATGGATAGAGATGTGATGATTTTGTTTTAGTCCTGTTTTGATTCATAAACTAGATCAGTTTTGCAGCTTCCTCAGTTTACTGTCGTATGCATGTAAAATGTGTATTTTCCCCCTCCATATTATATTGATATTCATACTATGGACGCTACACCTAAGTTAAGATATTCAACTATTCGCCATATTGTCGAAACTTCATAAATAAGAACATTTGCTCACACAGTGTGCGCTTGAGTGCGCTGCAGTCGGATTTTCTAAATTAATAATTCAGAAGAACCGCAAGTCCACAATCAGACAAGCGCCATCTACATGAAACGTTTTGAATTTAACTGTTTTTTAAACCTAACCTTGCCCATAGACACTCGACCCAAGTTAAGACATCCAACTATCCACCATATTACCGGAATTTCGTGAATAGGGACAATTAATCACGTTGGGTGATCTTGGGAGCGCAGTAGTCGGATTTTTCAAACTTACAATGCAGAAGAACCGCAAATCCGAGATAAGACAAGCGCCATCTACATGAGACGTTTTGAACTTAATGGTTTTTAAATCCTACCTGACCCCGCCATGCTTGAACGCGTTTGTTAACGAAGCTTCTACATAGTGCAACATTTAAAAACGCGACTGCAGCGCTGCGGATATCACCCTGCGGGAGCAAATGGTCCAACTCAGTGTGTTCCCCTCTGTCTGCAGTTAGATGTCTTAACTTAGGTCCAGTGTCTATACCATGCCTAATGCAATATTTGGAAACGCGACTGTAGCGCTGCGATCATCCTGCGGGAGCAATTGTCCCAACTCAGTTGGAAGCTGCTGTTCCTTTCTCCTCTGTATGCAGCTGGATGTATTAACTCTTAGCTTAAGTCTAGTGTCTATAATTTGTACTCGAAGAATTTCTCAAAAACGTCTAATTGAATTTGAAAATCGGTTGATGCAGAAACATCCTCAGCTTTACCCCTTAAAACATTTCAATCCAAAGACGATTACGGGTGGCCAACTACATCTCCGGTGATATTGAATGATTGCTCGGAAACATACCCACAAAGGGCATTATTTCAATTTCAAACGATACGCAGCTCATCAGCTCATTTCGTTCAGTGCGGAGTACTACAAGAGACCACACGCACGTCGTTGATGAACGTATAAACGATGAAAAATGACGACAAAGCGTTCTCTCGTTCATTCGCGAAAACGGCCGCTTGATTAAAAATCTTAATCTGAACGTAGCAGCTGTAACGTACATTGAATGAATTTCGTATTTTATCAGTCTCGCCGGTAAAAAGCGATGATTCTGAAAAGCGCGTACGTCGTAGCGCGGCTCGCGGTTAAATTCATTAAGGCAAATTTTCATATTCAAAGGGGCTTTTTGTAGTTATACCAAAAATGACGACGTTTAAATGAGTTACGTTTGAAACGTTTTATTCGAAGTAAGGAATGAAGAACAGAGGGGGAATTTCTTTTGGCGAAAAATTGATTCACGAGCGAAGGTTGATTTTAAGAGAGAAATTTCATCTGTAATAATATTAAGCTATACAATGAACCGAACACGACGAATAAATTGACACCGCTATGGCAAATTTACCAAAATGAATTTTCCATTTGGAACGTATAAGTTGGGAAATTTCGCCTTTATAGCGTAATACACTCGACAAGGAGAAAACGTAAAAGCCTGCTCGACGACGTAATTAAATATTTTTCGTATTCTCGAAAAAAAAAAAGCATATAGCGAACGAAACGAGAAATTAGAAAATTTCACGGCACACGTACACCGCTTTGAACACACGCGATCAAACGTTTTAAAAAAAATTTAGAATCACCCTATGGTTGAGTTGCATTTCGTGGTTTACTTTCATTGTGTATAAGAGTTATATGCGCTGACTATGCAAACCTATTATTCAAGTTTAATGAATGTCGAGCTACACGAAAGACTTTTAAACGTGTAATTAACAGAGAGGAACACGAACAAAAAACCTTCTTTTTAAAAAGGCCGTAGTGTAGCGTGCATTTGCATAAAAAGCTATGTAACACTTTTAGGTTTAATAATAGAAAATGTTGGTGGTGTTTTATTTCAAACGAAAAATTCTACAGGATGTTGAGAGAAATTTATTACCTTCTGTCGTACACATTTCAACCATGTAGCGTTTTGTAATCGCTGGTTACGTTTTGTTTCTAAATGCTAAAAATCGTATAATCGAAAATATTCTATTGTACTCGACAATAATCGTCCAACTATTCGATATAAATTAATTGTCGAATCATTCGTGCGTGATTAAAAATTTTATTGCAATTTTACGTTTCGACGGATACGAGTACCACGAGTGTCCTTATGGCGTGGTCGTCGCGAAATGCTTTGTAATTGAAATATGTATCGGTAAAATGTAAAATATCGGGAGTTTTATTTTTATTACTTTCTATATTCGTTTCAAACGTTATGATAGTTTTATTTCTACGTTTATATGTATTTTTTTTTGCTAATGAACGCCCTCCGATGTAATTTATTCGTCTAATTGAGATCTGACCTAAATTCCTGGTTGCGCTGAAGATATGCAATTTTTTTTCTTTTTAATAGAATCAATCAAAATTTACAAAAAAGGTGATGACAAAATTTTGCATGTCTTCAATATTGAAGGCGCTACATCGCGCCGAAATCTTTTTCGCTTTGTAACTCCTTCAGATTAGAAATTAGGCAAAAACATCAAATCACTGATTTTATTGTACGTAATGACATCTACAAAAATATCTTCACAGATTTTTTTCTATCAACAGAATCATTCGAGTTATTGAGTGTGGAAAAAATGATGCATTTATGAGTTCAAAAATTCGATGTTCCTTCAATTTTCAGGTTAGACCAACCTTCATAAAATATTTTTTGTCTATTTTCTGCAGTGCCATCTACCGGTGAAAAATTGCGCATTACTCGTTTTTCACCCAGTATAATATTATTTTAAACTGATTGTGAATGCAGTGTGCATTTGCTTAAGACGGGACTACAGGTATAAGGGTTTGCATAACCAATTTTTGCAGGAAAAAGCACTAAAATCCCTGTAACTGCCCGGGAGAATTAAAATTGAGAAATATAGCTCTATAGGACAAAGCAGAAGCGGATTTTTCCGCCCATGGACAGTAAACTTGTGCCGCCTCATCCCAAAATAAAAATCACAGCATATTTTTGGTTTTATTAAAAATTGAAAAAAATTGAAAAATTAAAAAAAAACAATATCAAAATTTTAAATCTAGTTTGAATTTAAAAAAAATAACATTTTAAAGTAAGCACCTATTTTGGTTTCATTAAAAAAATTTTAAAAAGTACCTAACATTGGAAATTTGGTTTTATTAAAAATAATAGATGTACAAAAAATGAAAAAATAAAACCAAAACTGAAACAAATTATAAATCTAATTTATATTTTAAAAAAGTAACATTCGAAGTATATGTCGTCGAAGACTTTAAATTGATTTTTACTGAAAAGTGATGAAAGTTTTCAGATTTTTGGTTGATATGGTCAGATAGTCATCAATGAGTACTTTCCAATGATTCCATTAACTCAATTTTAATAATTTTCGACATGGGTGGTTTTTGGAATTAGGTCTTTAATGTTTTTTTCTTGCGTTGAAAATTTAAAAAAAAAATGAACATTCGAAATTTAATTCAAATTTTTTTAGAGTTTAAGTAACCATTTTCTGGCTTTCGCTTCAGAGAATTTCTTGATCACATCGTCGAATTCAATTTTTTTCAATATAGCATTTTCGATGTGCAAGATAGCAATATATTGAAGCCATTTGCCGCCCCTGAAATTTTGCCACTCTGGGCTATTGCCCACTCTGCCCATGTCTAAATTCAGCCCTGGCGACAAAGAAGTGTATGCTTTAAGATTTCATTTAAGAAAATGGACCCATGTGAAGTTGTGGGATCTTAGAAACCTGAAAATGAGGTCCTGTAACTTCAATTTTTTTGTATATTATTCTTAAATATGCACTTGTTTGTCGTGCGGAGCGATATTCCACATTTTAATTTTCCCGTGTGGTTAAAGGAATTTTAGTGATTTTTTTACCAGAAATTCGTTATGCAACCCACCATAGCCGTAGTCCTATCTTGATTATGAATGTTAGTAATTCTGGAACGGGGTATATCTCTATTAAGCCACGTCAGCTGATTCCTGCGTTTAGTCTAGGACTTGTAAGGACGGTGCTGTGCGAAGTGTTGGAATCTTAAGCCTTAAAATTAAAAAAAAAATGACGCTTTGTTGTTGATAATACTAGCTCGAGCTTTTGTGCTCGTCTCATGGACAATGGAAGGCGTTCCGGATAGTTATTGCCATCGAGGACCGTAAAACTTTCAGCAGATTTTGATGAAAGTTCGAATTTAAATTTATTTCGTTTGTGCTCCACGAACATAGAACCAATTCGTACATTTGAGAGTGGAAATTTCGAATTTCTCCATTTAATTCTCAAAGTCGGTGGATCTTCTTGATGAAAAAAGATGAAAGACAAAGGATTAGCTCGCTTTAATATTTATTAGGTCGCTGCGCTAGTAAAATACCAAAAAGTCAAGGGTAATTTCCAAGCTGGTGATTTAGATGTGGATGTGATTGTTTGGAAAACCCTAAGAACGTATTATATTTTTATATTATACAACAAGAGGTGAGATAATTTCGAGAATAGTTGAAGAGTTACGAAGATGGAACAGTATATGAGTATTTATCGCCGGTGTAGCATAATACATTACCTATTTGAGAGGAAAAATATCCGTTTAATGGATGAAAACATTTCCCTGGTGCTTTTCCATATTTATAGAAGAACACACTTGGTTGAATTTAAACAGTGTCAAACGGTTTAAACATTGGCTACGATGAAACGGAATACGTTTTCCGAGTCATAGACTTTATCATCGTGAAAGTACTACAACGATGACGCGAAATCGCGCGTGTATTTCACTACAAATACGCGGGCGATACAAGCGGTAAAACCTTAAAAGTTATTGAAGTCGCTCTGATTTATTCAGCGAGATGGTTTAAAACGTTGGATATTGCTTTGGGTACGAGGATGGCAGCGGAATGAGATTCGGGTTACGAGGGCTTTTGTGTTTCGTTTGCGATAAAGTAGTTTTTGTTTTCACTTAAATATGTCCTTCATTTTAAGCTTGTAACGAAGCTTTTGCTAAATTATCGGAAAAATCAATTTGTAAAAGTGCTCCTTTCGTTGTTTTTTTCCTTTGTACAATACCATCTCTTAAACGGTATTAGAAACTGGTACATTCTCCTTCATTATTATCATTGCTAATGCGAACGGTAGCGTTGTGTTCGTAGGAAATTTTTCATCAAAATGCAGTAAATCCTTTTCGGTTTATAAAGTTTGTCATTTTTTTTTCTCTCAAATTATCAAACGCCGCTACGCCTCGAAGGGATGTGATTGTTTATGAATTATGCACGCGTTCGCCATATTGTCCTCGGCATATGGTAACGGTGCAAAAGACCGAAGGTTTATTGAATTCACGAAAGGTATGACACGTGAGATGGACGTTGTTTGCGATTCCTTGACGGAGGTAGCACCACGTGTGCGATCTATTCGAGGATAAAATTCGATGGCTTATATGAATTCGGTAATTCGAAAGATGTTGTGGTGAAAATTTCACACCAGGAGCTGTATATTTTCAGCGAACCGAGGACACCGAGGTAAAGAAGGGAAGTACTCTAGTCCATTACGCATCGTACATACCATCTTATTCGCTCATATGGCTAAAGGCATTCGGGTCTATTATCGTCGAACGATTCTCCAAGAATACACAATTTTCCTAAAAGCCCAATGGTCTAGTTACCACGGCAGGTTGAAAATTCCGGGCTAGAATATTCATCGAGGTTTTTTTCCTCGGCGGTTCGGAGTTTTAATGTCGAATGTACATGCGTGAATTTTAACAAGTAATGCGTTTTTCGCATTAGACCAGCGGGTGAATTGGTTTTTCATGCGAGGAAACCGATGATTAACAACGTTTCACACTTAACTTGTAATATGTGAAAGGCTTTTGGAAAAAATTACACCGTCATTGTGTCCAGCTACATTGCATAAGATTGGCGACATAGAGGAAGAGAAAGAGGGGGGTAAATAAATTATACGTTATTCGCGAGGGTTGACTGATGGCTAATTAAGGCTTTACGCCTTAAAGTTAATCTGTTTGTTTGACTTTATAAAGACGCGGTATAAAAAATTCATTCTATTTGGCATGAATTGGCTTTGTGTGGTGGATACGAAGGGAGAAAAATATGGTGAAATGATACGCGTACACGATAATGTAAAATGGATTTCATTAATTTCCACAGCGGATTGTCTCTTTTACGTAAAACAATGAAATCCGCTTTATAGGGGGTATTTCAAAAACGCAACGTCGTAGATTGGCGTTTTAATGTTTATTTGGTCGTTATTATGAAAACATAAAGCAGTGCGAGATGATATAGTGATTTTCATTAATGGTGTTGTTATTCGGCGGAAAGAACGCAATGATAGCGACCGACAAGAATGAGCTGCGAGAAATTTAACGCCTACCCATTTTATTAATATTTATTGCTCGTCATTTGATCATGTAGAGTAGGTTCCGTTCGAATAATCCTGTAATTTGGAGTACCGCCGAATTGATAAGCGATGGTTAATTATTGCACGAGGAGCATGTTTTTACGCATTATTCCAACGGATGTCCTTTTTCGTTTTTGGTTCGTGTGAAATCATCGAGTTACCAGAGATTGCGGAAGAGCAGGTTACCCGTGGAAGAGGTGATTTTTGAAATTAATTATTTAGTGGTATCCGTCTTCGGTGTTTTATCATGAATTTGATGTACGATTTGTGATATATTTCGCTATCAATTGGCAGTAATAACTAAAAAAAGGATGCGAAGATTTTTAACCAAGTTTAACTTAATTAAACCAGTTTGATGTTGAGATTCCATGAAATTTTTGGAATATTCGTCAATTTCTTTTATTTCCCAAGCATCATGTGGAAAACACTTTGGATCTCACAAGGGAACTATCGCAGGAGTTTATTTCGAATTTTGACGAAACTTGGATATTTGGAAAGAGCACATTGAAAAACCCCCAAAACCAAATTTTCACCAGCTAAAGTTCATTTTTCGATTTTTGGCGAATTTTCAAAATTTTTAAAAAAAGCTACAGTTCAACATAGTGAACTTTAAATCAGAAAAATCGTCGTAATTCGTAAAAAAGTGAACTTCAGCAGGTAAAAATTCAACCATTACCTATTCTCAAGATACGAAATCGATTCCTCATTTTTTTTTTTCAATTTTGTTGTTTAGTTTTTTCTGAAAGTTCGATAATTTTTCAAAATTTGAGAAATTTGATTAGTGGCTTGAAATTTTTTCCTCAATTTGGCATTTTTATTTACCTTTGATGTAACAAAAATTTTTGCTTTGTGAATTTTTTTTTCATTTTTTATCAAATGATTATTTTTGAAAATTTTTAAATTTTGCCAAAAATCGAAAAATGAACTTTAGCAGGTGAAAGTTTGGTTTTAGGGGTTTTTCGATGTCCTCTTTCTAAATATCTAAGTTTTGTCGAAATTCGAAATTAAAACATGCGACAGTTCTGTTGTCAGCTACATTAACCTTTCCTAATCGATTTTGATAAACAGCAGGTAAAAATTTGACCATTACATATTCTCACCATACGAAATCGATCCCTCATTTTTTTCAATTTTGTTGTTTAGTTTTTTCTGGGAATTCGATAATTTTTCAGAATTTGAGAAATTTGATTAGTAGCTTGAAGTTTCCCCCTCAATTTGGCATTTTAATTTACCTTTGATGAAGCAAAAATTTTTGCCTTGTGATTTTTTTTCATCTTTTATCAAATGATTATGGACTGACAAATTTTTCAAAACATAGTTATTTTTGAAAATTTTGAAATTTTGCCAAAAATCGAAAAATGAACTTTAGCAGGTGAAAATTTGGTTTTGGGGGTTTTTCGATGTCCTCTTTCTAAATATCTAAGTTTCGTCGAAATTCGAAATTAGCATATGAAACTGTTCTTTTGTCAGTTACATTTACCCTTCCTGACCGATTTGGATAAATTGTAGCGATGAATTTGAAACGGTGAAAAATCATCAGAAAAACAAAGTAATCAATATACGAATTTGAATCGACATTAAAGTATCGTTGAATGTTTCATAAATAATAATTCCAAATTGTTTGATAATTATATTGCTTCAATTTTTATACGAATGTGCGAATACAATAGTTGGGAATTTTCCGTTATTATAAAATTTTTAATACTTCGATGGAAAGTTGTGCGTTGTAATTTGAAGTTGAAAAAAGAGGTCATACGCTGGAAATGTCCGTATTTCATGATGAGGAAACAAGCGAAGTCGATATTTATAGCGGTAATAAAATTTCCTCGAACGCGGTTTCACTTTCTTTCTTAATCATTGTGCGACTTTTTTATCGCCATTTTAACAATTTCCTCAGCAAGCGTAAACTTTTCGAATACTTTTTTCATTCGATATGACGCATTGCTGCATTGTTCAAATTTTGAAATTTGTTTGAAAATTTTTGCAATGTACTTGAGAAATTAGCTGAGTATTTATAAACGTGTCAAAAAGCAAACGCAAACGGTTAACTTTAATTTGAGAAAATTTCGAAAATTTAAACATCCAAGAAATCAACAATTTGAAAAATGAAAAATGTTGTCGTTGCGACTGCGTTGTTATTTTTCACTTTGTGAATAATATTTTAGATAATTTTAACAAATTTAAAAAAATTGACGCTGTTAAGGGGCGAAAAAAATTTAATAACGCAAGTTTTAAATGTAATTTCCAAAGAAATTCGTTTACAAGATATTCGCTTAAATTGACGCGTTTTGTTTCGAAATTCGCGCAGCGTTTACAACGCACAACTAATTTATCAAGTTTACTTTTTTTATCCGTTATCTTAATAGCACTTTGAAAATATCCGAAACGTACGACACACAATTTGAATTTATTGTATTCGTAACGATAGTTTGGGCCAAGTTGTGAAAAAAATTGTTGCTATTTCGTTTACGAGAGGTATATGCGCGATGGCGAATAAGAAATGTTTTTTCGAAGGAGAAAAAAACAGCTACATCGATTGAGCCTGCGGCGCGTGTTGTGAAATATTGAAATTCGACGATGTGTAAGGGGTTTTCAACGCGCGGTTCATTAATTTTGAAGATATTCGTGGATATTTTTAAATTTTTAAATTTTATTGCACTCCGAGTTTGTAAATCGCTCATTACAACGGAAACCGAGTAAAATTTTAACAACTATGCAGGCAATTTCATCTGACCATATTCGCGACTAGGTATTCATGAATAATTTATCTAGACGAGAAAGCATTGTTATTCGTATTTAAAGTGTTCTCGAGCTTATCAATTCGATTAGATGTGTATTTACGACGTCGAAGTACCGAGATGGAATTGCATACAGATGGTTTTTTTAATACACGTATGATCGAGTTGACGCGATGGCGCGAGATTACTAGTGTAATATTCGACGTGCAAATGTACTCGAGAATGCGGCGTTTCCAATACGCGACTTATTCTGTGTGAAATGTGTTGCGCAACCAGGCATAGAAAGTACACAATTTACCGTACCCAGCGTGAATTGTATTTACAACGTTGTAGCTGTGCAATTTATTCAATGTGGTTGGTGAAGTATGAACAATGCTAAACGTATGTTTCGTAATTGGTATGTAACTAATGAAGAACTAAATTTACGATGTATAAGCTGTAGTGCGAGAAAATGGGAAAAAATTCATTTTTTTTAAATAACGTGTAAAATAATCGCTAATGGATAAATCTGGAGGTATACTAGTTTGATTGCTTTTCGTCTCTTTGGTAAAACAGGTCATCGAACTTGGGCGATGAAGGGAAGAAAGGTAGACTTGGCGTGAAACAGGTTGACAAGGGATAGATTTTTGACATAGTTTTTTTTTCCATCGTTAAAGAAGGATAAGTCGAATTTTTTTATATCATTCGAAGGCTCTTGTATATGTGTTTGTTACAGTGAATATACTTATTTATAAAATTTCGATATTTTATTGAGTTATCGTGTTTGAACCATAACAAGGTATGTCCATTTAAGGTTAATCATTAGGGTTGTCTGATTTCCCCTCTAACCCTCCTCTATTTATGACAATCTAAAATAATTAATATAATCTTGAATTTAAAAAGTGAATTATTACTTGATTTAGAAAAAAGAAAAGATGATCCCACATCTAAATTTTATCCTTTCCTCTCCATATCAGACCCCTTTACTACCCTTAGATTATAAAAATGATTAAATCCCTATTTAATATCTTGGGAGATGATTTGAATATAAAAATGTATGCATAGTTGCACATCACGAAGCTATAAGATGCAAGTAATTTATCAAACGTGACTGGTACATGATGACGGAAGATGCAAAATGTTGGAATTTTATAGTAGATTCACTTCTCGAAGAAGTTACCACGAATAATCGATGAAGTATGCTTTTGCGATTCCCTGAAGTAACTGGACTAGGTGGAATCGTATTAACGGCGGGTCAAGTAGGCAATTTATTCGACATGATGAATGCATTCCCTCTGAATCGACTGATGAGGATTTACGGCGGATCAAGTAGGCAATTTACTCGACATGAATGCATTCCCTCTGAATCGACTGATGAGGATTTACGGCGGATCAAGTAGGCAATTTACTCGACATGAATGCATTCCCTCTGAATCGACTGATGAGGATTTACGGCGGATCAAGTAGGCAATTTATTCGACATGATGAATGCATTCCCTCTGAATCGACTGATGAGGATTTACGGCGGATCAAGTAGGCAATTTATTCGACATGAATGCATTCCATCTGAATTGACTGATGAGGATTTACGGCGGATCAAGTAGGCAATTTATTCGACATGAATGCATTCCATCTGAATTGACTGATGAGGATTTACGGCGGATCAAGTAGGCAATTTATTCGACATGATGAATGCATTCCCTCTGTATTGATTGATGAGGATTTACGGCGGATTAAGTAGGCAGTTTGTTCGACATGAATGCATTCCCTCTGAATTGACTGATGAGGATTTATGGCGAACTGACTAGGCAACTTATTTAACATATTGGATGATAACACAGACATTCTCACATATGATTTCTCCAAAGTAATCAAGAAAAACTTACGACCGATCAAACAAGTGACTTGTTCAACTTGATAGATTTTATGTGCATAAATGATCAAAAAAGTATAATGCTACATGCTCACGGTGCATTTGCGAATTAATGACGCAAGATTCATATATATTAACAACGTAATATGTTATTTATCGAGACATCTGGCATCGGAACCGCGTTGTTTATGGCGTATCAAGTATGCAATTCAATTCAATCTTGTATACGGGTGGTTTTATGAGAAATGACGTTATCTTTTTTCAAATGCGACATAAACGGGTAAGTTTTCCAACGCGCTATTCGAAATTTCTTCGATGTAACAAAACCGAAAACTACTGCTTCGAGTAGTTTTAATTGGAACGCATTAGAAAATTTTCCACGCTTTGATTATTCACTTGGAAAACCATTCAAACCACGCGTACAAAATCACGAACGAGATGAAACCTCGTCGAAAAAAAATCACGCGCATAAGAAGGAAACTGAACGTCGGCCGAATGACAAATACACGCCAAGGTTTCGGATCCAAGAGACGATTCGGCATCATCCTTGATATTATTAAAATAACAGACATTTCTGTTACGGTGAAAAGAGACAATTGACTTCACCTATCAGCGGTACACCAAAATGCAAACGTTTTATTGATAACATACATTCTGAAAGAAACCGAAACCGTTTCGGTTTCAGGATACAACATGAGACAGCGGCGATATACGGCGATGAAATACGAAGGAATAATGCGAAAAAGGAACAATATGATAATGACGGTAAAAGGAGGATGAAAATAGCAGACTTAAGGGACGTTTTGTAGCAATATACAACGTTTATAACTGCCTTTCAGTATGTTCATGGATGCGTAACAACGGCCTATATTATCGTCGATTCGCACTCGCCTCAAAAGCACCGATTTATGCGATGCCGTGGTCAAAACAATCTCCTAAGAAGTTTAGGATTTACGCGATGCCTACGTAGTACGTCACAGGCTACCATAAAACGTTACGTTGATAACGTTCACTTCGTATTGTTGGATTGTCTGGTTGATTACGAGGATCGGCTAAATGGGGTTATCGTGCGCTGTTTATCGGTGCGATGCTTTCATTCAATAACATCGTATTATTCTCGTTTTAACGTTCATCTCGACGACGATCTTGATTTATAATTGGAAATTACCGTTTTACTTGACCCTACTAGTGAGTTTGTCGATGAAATTTCAACAATGAGATGGAAGTGTGGCTGACGTGAGATGATTGGGAATTGACGAGCTGGTATATTTTACGAGTATGGTCTGATTTTCAAATCATATTAGGATGTCTTGAAGAGGGGTTAATATTCGAAAAATCGTGTCGCAGGTGAAGCTTATAAATTCTTGGTACTACGGGGAGGTTCTTCTTCAGAAATATCTTTGATCAGGGAAACGAACGTAATAGGAAATGTATCGAGAAATGACAGAGAAATCAATTATTATGAATAATTCAAAAAAAAAACCTTTCTTGAATCATTTTTCTGATAAATTCCTCAACTCCAAGAACATTATTTTATGTCATGTAAATTGCGTACTTTTTAAGCCATATTAAAAATCTTTATAATCAATCACAAAACCCCTCTACCACTTTGACTCCATCATTATCTAAAATTTATCGTTTAAAGTATTAAATTTTAGTTCTTTTACTTTTCATTTTTTTTTCCTCCTTTTAATGATATTTTTTGTGAAACTTTTAAGCGAAGTTTTTTTCCAAGCCACAATGTCATTTTAGATACAGACAACGCGCCACTTGAAGCATTTTTCTTCAAACTTCTCGAAGAAAAAAATGTAAATGTAGCAAAAAACTATGGCAGAATCTTATACCAATATGTCCGGCTTACGCGGTGAAAAAAGATTGCCTGCAGATGTAACTTGAACATTTGAGAATTGCTTTCTATCAAAAAACATCCGAACAATTTGTCATATACACGTGTACGATGATAAAATACGTAGGTATTTCTTCTCGTTGGCAAAGATAAAACTTTAAAGTAACACTTTCCTTACTCATTGAAAATGTAAATAACTTTCCAACAGCGTATTTACGCTGCCGGGAGAAGAAAAATCATAAAAAATTAAACATTTGTAAAGGCCGAGTGTGCGCAGCATGGATAAAAAAAAAACCCTTGTCATTAACCCGCAAACCGCAGAACGCTTAAGGTTGAAAAGTTGCATCGTTTATTATTGCAAAAGTACGGAGTTGAAGAGTAAAAAGGGATAGAAAAGAGGAGAGGAAAAACTTTGATATTTTTTCTTACCTTTATAGACGTAGGATGAACGTTTAAAAGTGTTTAAGAGATTGCGTAAAGCTCGGAATTGAAAATTCTAAAGCTTCTCTTCAGAGTGATAATAGTCGGCGTAATAGGAATAATAATAACGTCAAAGGCAGATCTGACAAAAGTTTGAAGCTTGGGTTTTAACTTACACCGTCTATGTGTGTCTTTTAATATTATAGGTGGAAGTTTTGTGACATTTAATTTCATTGTCTAAGTCCATTGTATACAATGACAGACTTTATCATTAATTTGCTGTTTTCTCGTCGTCGGATTTTTTTCACTGTCAAGCTTTCCCTCCCCTCTCCCTTCTTCCTTTTTCCTCGTCATAGTACTACACGAAGTCGTGTGTAGTGTTTTTAATACCGCGCCGTCGAGGGAGTATCGTAAAAAAGTTTGAAAAGTCAAATTTTCAACAACAAAGCGTAATTTTGTCACGTGATGCGAACTTTTCGCCGGAGTAATATAAGGTGTGTAAGTTTTCGGTGGGTTACGAGAAGCACAATTCTAGTTTTACGTTGTCATATTTCCTTTTACGCTGTCGCTGATAAAAGGTGTTATAATTTTATCGTTGACGGAGTCGTTTTTTCAACTCGGAGAACCACTTTATAAAATTTATCATATTTTACGACGTCGCGTTACATTTGTATAGGCGTCGCGGTGCGCGTTACGACACCCAGCGAAAATAACTTTAAAATCAAAATAATTCCGGTATAATTTAATTTTACGAGTTGGTATGGCAAACGAGTCGCAAATTTTTGGCGTGATTTCAAAACTTACGATAATTTACGCAAATTATAATAAAATTCCTGGTGGTTTTTCCAAATGCGATTAACTTTCGAAGGTGTAATAGGACAATGGAGCTAAATAAACCCGCCGGCGGGCATTTCTCTTAAGTTTTCACTGTTCTCGTAAGTAACATCGTGTTTTTTATATTTTCCTTCGTAGCTTTTTTTCTTCTCCGCGATGCTATGCTCGCAGTGCACGGATGATGTAAGGATGAAGTTTAAAAGTATCTTAGCGAAGTTGTAAAACTCGAGCCTTATACTATGGCACTCGGATAATGTATTTTTGAAACCGTTTAAAAAGTTTTAAAAGCGTGTTTCTCTTAATTCTCGTTTCCGAATGAGTAAAGGAAGGGTGAATTTGGGGAGAAAAAAAGAGCAAAATTAACAGAAAAGAACACGCGACAAGTTTCAACTTTTTCGCCGCAGGAGGTAACAACGAAGGAGTACGGCTTCCGAAAACATGAAATTGTATTTATTGCGAATACAGACGAAGAAAGGGGCCACTATTTCGACATCGTCGTCGAAATGCGTACGCCACTGTATCCGAGTCGAATTGAATTTTAATAGTAAATTTGTATTTGATCATCGTCTAAAATGTATTAGGTGACGAGATATAATGATGGTTAACGCGTTCAGGTTAAACGAAGAAACGATTAGCATTATCTGTTTAATGTTACGGAAGAAATGGTTTTAAAATTAACTTCAAAGTGCACGAGGAAAAATGTCTCGGTGTGCGATATTAATCGCCTATTTCAACGTGGCATTTTTTTTAAACCGAATTTCCAATTTATTTTTGCTCTCAGCCAAAAGGTTATTCGAATGAATGGTGTTTATTTCACGCGAATTGTTTCGTTAGATTCGTCGTCTTCCCTGCGAAATTTCATAGAAATTGTAAAATGGAGGTAGATGATTTTTGGGGTTTTTTTCTTCGTTCTCAGCATACTCGTAATCAGAGCCATTGAGACGAAAATGAGCCCAAGGCAAATGTTATTTTTGGTCGCGGGTTTTACACTCAATTTATGCGTGATTTTCTAGTAGCATCGAGAAATTGAGCAAAATTGCCAGTATGATTTAGACTGGACTATGGGTATAGAAGGTTGCATAATCAATTTTCGCAGGAAAAGATACTGAAATCCCTGTCACTGTCCAAGAAAATTGAACACATGTTTTAGGATATCATATCAAAAAATTGTCCCATTTGATCAACAACTGAAGTTGTAGGGTCTTAGAAACCTTAAAATAAGGTCCTGTAACTTCAATTTTTTTATAAAATCAAGTCTTCTTTTGGAACTGAATAAAATCTGTCTATCTATTTAAAAAAAAGGAAAAAAAAATCTACAATTTCAATTTTCCCAGGCAGTTGCAGGGATTTTAGTGTTTTTTCTGCAAAAATTACTTATGCAACCCACTATACCCGTAGTCCCGTCTTAATCTCTGTTCCTGTAACTTCAATTTTTTTATAAAATCAAGTCTTCTTTTATAACTGAATAAAATCCTTCTATCTATTTAAAAAAAAAGGAAAAAAATCTACAATTTCAATTTTCCCAGGCAGTTGCAGGGATTTCAGTGTTTTTTCTGCAAAAATTACTTATGCAACCCACTATACCCGTAGTCCCGTCTTAATCTCTAGCAGAAAACTTGAACCCAAGCAATGCTTCCCCCCCCTTTCTCCCCCTCTCCTCCTTGACTGTCCCGTTCATGATTCAACATGATTTATCTTGGTCCCTAGTAGAAAACTTGCACCCGAGGCAGAGTGCTTTCTTTCACCCCCTTCCCCCCTTGACTGCTGTATTCTTGGTTCAAGATGATTTATTGTGATTATGATAATGTGAGCACCATCACGTTTCAAAATCACTATAGAATGTTGTAAGTTTTTTATAATGATGATTGTTTAGTAATTTTATTCGAAGAAAAAAAGTATATTTGCTTTAAATGCAAATTTATAACGCTATACTGACCTATGTCAATATTAAATGTTCAATTGCCCGTGTAATTTAAATAGAAGGCTTGAACATTCATATCTACTTCGGAAACGTCGAAATTATACGAATGGTTACTGCTTCGAGTGAAGGTATTCCTCGGCAAACGAAACATCTTACAACAATCTGTTCTTTTTTTCTCTTGTATTCTGAACGACGTTAAAAAAATGGTCGAGATCGCCTTGAAAAAGACGAAGAACTTTATAAAGGGTAATAGGAACAAGGACGCGGGCGACACGACGACGGTTACAAAAGTGCTAAAACAGATTAATGTAAAAAAGATCATAACGTCAAAGGCCCATTAGCCATATGTTAGGGTTAGAATGAAATATAACGATAAACGGGACGGATTTGCTTTTTCTTTGGACGACGGACAGGGAATTAAAGGAATTCGAGTAGGCAGGATAACGAAGCAGGCAACTTTGTCAGCGTATTCATCACTCGAGACACCATAATACCGTGGAAATCCTTGGTAAAATCTAGTTGATTTTTTGCACAGTCAACAGTTCGCGTAAATGTCGCGTTCCAGTTCGATGATATAGTCGATGGAACGTTGCGCGTTGTAATCGTCGACATGCAATTTGTCTCAATATTACGTGTAAAATCGTACGCGAACGAGATTCTGTAGGAAAAATAGAATTACACGCTGTTGTATGCAGAAAATAAGGGGAAATGTACGTAGATTTATCGTTTAATGGTAATTTGAAATTATAACGCATTAATCTGGCCGGATAAGCTTTCACTTTTATTAACTGCGACTATTTAAATAATGGACGAAAAAGAAAATAATATTTATTACCGAATTATGAAAATGTAGTTTGACGTCATTTTTGCTATTACATTCCACAAATTCATAATTTTGCTGCGTAATTTCGCCTTATTAATCACGTAGTCGCGCTAGGCGTCCTTTAGAAAGAGTACGCCTGGTAAGTGACAGAAATTTAATTTTCTTCTAGCGAGAAAAATTCCTGAGAAAATGTTAAAAAGTTAATAACCATTAGGACGTCTAACGTTGATAGCCCATTTCAATAATGTTTTTTTACCCTTACTTGCCACTCGCCAAGATTTCCCCGCTTGTTATTGCCCTATACTATGTATATTTTTTTTCAATTTCATAAAAAAAAAACTAGTAAGTTATACTTTTATTAAATAGAAAGAGTTCGCATTTTGTGTAAAAATATGAAATAATGAGAAAGTTTAAAATATTCGTTGTATGGTTGATAAGGAAAATAGTAAAATGTAAAAATTTCGAAATTACGTTTTCCAACACCGATAAGCTTGAGTTGTTTCTTTTTTTAAGAAGTTTTTGAATTTACAATTAAACTCGAACCGTGTTTTTGTACCGAGAGCTCTGCTGTAATTCAACGAGAAAGGTTGATTTTAATATTTATAAGTAAATGCGAATTATATTGAAAGTAAGATATTTACACAAGTTGAAGAAAAACTACTAATAAACTGTATCTCATAATTATATGAATGTAATTTATCTAAAATTATCTACGATTTAGAAAAAATACTTTCATGCGTATTATTTCACGATTATTTTTTTTTTCAATCCAGAACTTGGCACATTTTACGAACGTACTTTTCGAAACAGGTATTTCCATGCTAATTTTTTCCGACCAGATTAAAAAGCGTAAGAAATTCGAAATACTAATTTCCTTTTTCATTTCAAGCGTAAAAAAAACCGTTTCAGAAGTGCGGAAGAAACGAAATGGATTTAGATGAGGGAACTAGCTAAGTAATTTTCGAAGATTTTTCCATGCCAAAGAGTAGGGTTAATGTGCAACGATGGAACGTAAAAAAAAAAGTCTTTGAGTTATGTCTCAGTCGAGTCTCGAATATCTAATTTGAAAAAGTTCATCCCACATAAAATTTTAAGTATTCGTTTTGATATTTGTAGCTAACTTATGGAAGAGTTGCTCGAGTTCTTAAGAGTTGGAATACTCGAGAAAAAAGTAAGACGAGGTGAAGCCTTTTGATAAGTGGTATTTGATTTTTTCCTTCGAAGATGAAATTTATTATTTTTGGATCTCGGATGATTCTTTTTAAAAAATTTTTAATTAGTTGAGTAATTTTATTTTTTGTTGATTTTTTATTTACGAAAATTCTCTTAATTAACGAGTTGAAAATGAAATTAGGGTAAAGCGTACAAGTTTCTTTTGCTCTTGTGATCTTATTTTAAAAGGACGAAATATCGAAATTATGAAAATGTTTAAAACCTTGGGATACCCCATTTTGCGAGATATTTCGAGGTCTAAAATGGCATCGTGGGGAAAACGAACAAAATGGGATATTTCAATGATCCCTAAAAAATGGGAAAAATGTGGGGAATTTGAATATTTTTCTCAAACAAATTCGTTTTTTTTGTCTTCTTTATTTCGCGTCAATTAATTAATTGATCAGCAGTTGTGGCCAAAAATTTTGTTCAATTTATTGTTTCAAAAAACTCGTTATCTGCTAAAAAAGTAAAATATATGTATTAGTTAAACATGAAATGGGATAGAAAGGGAAATTGGAAATTGGCAAAAGGATAAAAAGGGATACTTTATGGTTCTGGATTGGTAATTGTGTTCCTTGGATATATTAACATTGTTTAGAATATTCAAAATCACATTGGCGGTGGAGGTTTTCCTATCTGGTGCCAGGGGGCGCTACTAAAACTGGTGTTCCCTAGAGCTACATCGATAAAGTCACGATGAAGTTGTTATTACTAATTGTTGCCAACCCCCAAGATTTTTCTTCGAATTGTAAGATTTTTCATGCTTCCCCAAGACTGCCCCAAGATATCAAAATTTTTGAAAAAATCCCAAGAAAATTCAAAAAATCTCAAGATTTTTCTTTCTTCCTTCAAAAATTTGAAAAATTTATTAAATTTTATTAAAATTAGTAACTATCAAAAATACCAAGTGTTTAACTTTGAAAAATTTCCTTATTGTATTTGACATTGTATGAATTCGATGAACAAAAACGTAAGAAAATGAAGAAATTGAAAGGGCCAAAGAAAAGTTAACCCTTAAAAAAAAGAACGAAAAGATTTTCAAAGTTATTCCGATCCTATTATTGATTTGCTTAATTTAGAGATAACTATGTGTTCAAATGTTCAGTTATAGTTATGTTCCTCGATATTTTTTAAACCAAAAAACGTTAATTCCAAAGTTCTTTTATTTTTTAAGCTTTTGTTGTCTTGTGATTTAAAAAAAAGTATAAAGTGTGATTTTTTTAAAAATATGAAGTGATATTTTTGAGATTTTTTATGTTTTCATTTTGTTGTAACTCTTTTATAGCTCATTAGAAAGAGCTTGAAATTCCCTTTCCAATGATAACCATGACAAAAAAGAATCCCAAGATTCCGAAGATTTTTCAAGGCTGAATCTCAAGATTTTTTCAAATAAGGGGTTGGCAGCACTGTATGTTTAGCATAAATTCATTCTATAAAAGTGCTTTCCAATGGAAGTGTTCATTTAGTAAAATTTATTTTATAATTATTTATGAAGTCGGAATTCAACTACATGAATTAAGTATTTTATGTAATTTCAACACAGACAAAATTACACGACAAAGCGACTAAAAAACAGAAAATTGGTTACAGCTTTTCAGGGGCAAAAATCAGGGAACTCGTTGAAACTCGAATCGATAAAAACAACAAAACAACTCTTTAAAGCTCGTTCAAATGATTCTTGAATCACGCCGATTTCTTTGACCTTGAAAAATTTCGACGTTTTTTTGTCATCTCGTTATTTAAGGGCAGCGTTCCTGTCATTCTTTAGCACGCATTTTCAGTTATGTATCGTTTCCTTTGAAAAGTTTATTTTTTGTTTCGTACAATTTGGAATTTTCATAATTTCGAAATACTAGAAAGTTCGTGTGACCTTGACACGGGAATTAAAGTTTGCAAATTTCGATACCGTTGTTTCGTGCGAATTTCCAAGTTTTTCGAACTCGAGAGAAAGTTGTAGAATGTACGATGTGTGAAATTTGAGCGAGGAAAGAAATCCATTCGTTGAAATGGAACAGATGCCGAAGACAGAAAAAATATCGACAAGTTGATGCGCTGATTTTGTGCTCGTTATACTCGTCGAGAAATCCAATTAAATTGGATCGCGATGAGGAGAAAATTCGCGAGAAAAGTTTGAAAATTTGATTCAACTTTGGTCGGGAAGTTATAAGTGTACGCGTGGAATAAAACGAATTCATTACGTTGGCTGTACGTGGAAGGTATTAAACGTTCAAAACACATTGTATATTTCGATTACTGTCATTTGCAAAAAAACACGACGTCTGGTAGACGCAGAGCGTGTACCGTCACTAAGGCAGAATCTGATGACAGCCCGATGCAAAGGGACATATACCATAAAGCTGATAAGAGCACGCTAGAACAATGTGGTTGATTTGAACGGTAGAGGTATTTTAAGATAAATACTACAATTGAAACAAAACGTTACGATAAAAGCTTATTAAATGGCGAATTGCGGTGACGTGAAAACGCGCCGCATGGTAATTTAACGCGTGCACAGAGCTCGAGGCTATGTTCAGATGCAAAAAGAAGGCATTTTTAAATACGCTCTTATGCTAGGTTTTTTTTCACTCAATTTTGTGTACATTTTGGATGAACTATTGATCGGCGTTTTTTGTTGGAATTCTTTCCTGCTTTTGGAGACGGACTTTTCGGCGTCGGGCTGCTTTTTCCTGAATAACCTAGAAATGCGAGGCGCCATTCTCTTAAATTTTCTATCGATAGGCTGTTCTTATTTTTCATGTGTGTGCGTTTTCGGCTGACCGTCCTGCCATTGAGTAGGTCACGTATATTTTGCACAATTGCTCGCCATAGTCTAAAAATGTTAACTACGCTGTTTGAATTTTAATACCTGTTTCAATTACGCCGCATACGGGCAATGTGCAATTTGGAATTTTCCAAACAAAACGAAAACTTTTACGTGGTTAAATTAACGAAAAAAAAAGTCATTTATACTATAATCCGATTAAAAAAAGATACTCGAAGTTGCTTGTTTTGGGAAAACTTGGAAATTTTATTCTTTTGAGAATTGAACGTGTAAACCTTTATTGAAAATGTAATTATACCAAGTCTGGGACCATCCTTACAACTAAATTACCGTCTCCTAATTTCCACTCGTATATAATTTAAAATCTACCAGTAAAAATGAATTCACCAAAGTAGCAAACTTCAGGTAAAACAAAGCAATCAGATTTCCTCATTACCTTTAATACTAGCACCTTATAAATCACACAGCACAGGTTTCGTGGCTTACCTGAAACAAAAAAAAAAATTAAATTAATTTAATTGGCGAAAAAAAGTAAAAAGAAGGTAGGAAATATATTACATCGAGTGCGTTTACTAAGATTTACTTTCGCATAGAACTTTATTTCGGCTCGAGGTGATTTAGTTTTTAGGTGAAAGTTGAAACTTCACCTGGTAACGTAAATAACCGTGTTTTTTTTTCAACTTTTTACGCTTTGCGCTAACTTACACTTAAATTACAATTCTATTTGATGTAGTGGTTAATTTTAACGAAATTCTAACCACCTTGTTCCGCGTAATGTGGTGGTCTTTTAATCAAATTTTGGCATATCGATAATCGCGTTACCGCAGGTGATTCGTATGCGGTATCTTTGGGTTTTAGTATGTGGGTAGCCTTATGATGGATTAGACACGATCCACGAAGAGTATTTATCCTTTCGTAGCTTAGTATTGTCATATCAATTAATTTCGGATTTGGTTATAATTTGTCATTTATATCTTGATTTGTGGTACATGGCGGAAAACGAAGAGGTGGTTTACATCGATGATGTATAGGTTAACGTAGATTACGTGATTGATTGTGGGTTTTAATATTGGCTCCAAACGGGTTCGTTTTGATTGCCGGATTTTTACTGTTCTGTATTTTTAATTATATTGATCGGAGTCGCAAGCTAAACTTTGGTGAGGTTTGTGGATAGTTTTTCAGATTTTTGGTAAAATATCCAAATTAGGAAACTCGCATGGACTTTTGTAGAAAGCACGAGAATTATTTCAAATAATTTTCAGAGTCGTTCACGGTATTTTAAGAAGTTCCATCGGAGCCATCGAAGGCGAAAAAACGTCCGTGATTTTGATACTATGAATATTTAAATTTTAATAATAAATTTAATTCTTATTTAATTATAAATAAAAACTTTAATTTTAATTTAATCGAAACTGATAATAGAATAATTATTCCTTTTAATTATCCTATTCAATTAATTGTTTCTTCTATAGATGTTATTCATTCCCGAACAATTCCTTCCATAAATTTAAAAATTGATTCAATCCCTAATCAATTAAATGACAACTGTCCTGGAGGTTTCCTCAATTTGCGCATGATACGTAATTGTGGAAAATTACTGATATCATTAGGTTATTGAGGAACTTGAAAATGCCTTGTTCTTTTCAGCAAATCTGGACCCTGAGCAATATCCCCTTCACCCCCCTTTGAAGGGCACTGGTAATTTGACGGTGTTTTGCGATATATAGTGTGAGAAAATTCAAAAAATCAAAAATACAGTAACTCAAAATGGAAATTTTTAATAATCGGAAAAATCTGGTGGTATAATTTAATTGCTTTTTCGTCTCTTTGATGTAATACGTCATCGAAGCACGAGGGAATGAAGGGAAGAAGGGTAGACCTCACGTGAAACACGTTAACCAGGGTAGATATTTTTTTCTGGTAATTGGAGTTTCGTTCGAAAGAATTACTCGTATTTTGGTTTGATGAAGTTACTTGTTTTTTTTTTTTAAAGTGGGGTATGTGTGTTAAAAATGGTAATATATTTGTAATTGATAAATGTTCGAGTAATTATTTTGTGACAATTTGTATTATCAAGGATATCTACTTGACTTTTATTATTAGAGTTGTCTGCATCCTCCAACCTTCCTGATGCTGATAACGGCTCAATTTAATTTTAAATAAAACGTGAATTATTAGTAAAAATGATTTCACAGCAAAATTTAGTATTTTCTCCTAAATTTGGCAATCCCCTACAATGGAATCGAATCCCCTTACCCTTGGGATCTAAATTTATAAAGTCCCTATCTTAATTTGAGATTTTGATAAAAAAATTAATTTAAAATGAGTACGTAGTTGCGCATCACAGGAGTCTCGGTGTTGTTATAATTTTTTTGAATGAATTTTTTCTGTAATCTGTAACTTTTGACGTCATTCATGAGGAGATACGTCTAAAAAGAAAAAGAATCAGGGGGCAGAAGGGAGGACGTTTTGCCCTGGGCTTCAAATTTTCTGAAAGGGTCCGGTAATTTTTTTCAATTTGATCAGATAGGTAAATTCTTTTAATTAATTAAGTGCCATGCTCAAGATAACAAAAGGGTTAGAAATATTTGGGCTTGTTTTCGTTTACAATGCCTCTGGTCAAAAATGTGTCACAGCGGCTCTTAGTGAGCTCCAGCTGCTGCGAAGAGATCGCACTTAAAATTAACAATAGCTGCTTTTCTTAAACCGGAAATTATTTTGAATCAGCTTAACGCGACGAAATCGAACCAAAATGCGTAAAAAACGAATTCCAGCAATATTACGTCACATTTCGTTGATTTAGAGAACGACGAACACCTTTTTGCGGATTCAACAAATGCGAAAAACATAACAATTGCAGAAATGAGAAACGTTTCGGAGAAATACCCCTTTTCTCGAGTAATTGCGGATTATCGTTGTTTTTACGACGATAACGGGCAATTGGAGGGAGCGGCGCAACGTTATTCGCGTTATCGAAAAGCCTTCGACGGGACAAAAATGTCTAATTTTTGATATAGCAAAGCTTATAATTCAATAACGATAAAACGATAAACGAAATCCATCGCGTATACGTCCCCAGCATCGGCGGCATTACATTATAGTACAAATTCTATATACGGTATTCCATTTACGAAATATATTGTTTTCATTTTAAATGAATTAAGCTCAGTATTAACGACCATTTTTATTTTTTCAAATAACAAACAGTGGCGCCTTCCACGTTATAAAATGTAGGTTTAACGAGATACGTCTGTTACTACGGAACTTAATGTTCATCTCGTGACATGGCTTGATAAAATTACGTATTGTGAAAAAAAAATAGAAAAAAAAAAGAAAGTCAAAACATAGGATAGGAAAAAAAACACACATTCGCATACAACGCACTCACACATCTATATACGAGTAATAATAAAAACGGACAAAATGCGGATTTTTGATATTGGACGAGCAGCATCTGGAACGTAAAACGTGACGTAGCTGAAGAGGGAATTTTCTCGGTATTTTTCTATCGCGTATGTGTATATGCGTATATGCTCACAGACGGGCCGAGGCTATATAGTTATCTTATAGAATTCCGTTCTCACGAGGGAAATCATAAATTGTTTCAAGATGTAAAAAATTATAGATATGTGGAACGTATACTCGTACACGCCTGCCCTGTACCACAGAACAGGCGTTTTTATACGAGTATAAATGCGTGTACAGGGAGGGCCCACTGTGGGTATTTTTTCCATGCTTTATTGAAAAGTAACTTCCGATTAAGATGGTGGAAATTATTTCTCGGCTTTATAAAATTTCCAATTTAAGAGCAACTTCGGCGTTTAGATCGCGGTACATTGCCTATACCCGATAATGTACTCGTGCAAACCAACTCGAGCGTGTTTCGACGCATTTCCACCATGTGCAGGTGGAAATGACCACGCGACGCGTCGCCCAAGAAAAATTAATCGGACGTTGTAATTTGCCACGTACTATCTGATTAAAAATACCATAAAAAAGTGTTACATGCGCCATCGTGCCAGCTAATCCGACCCCCTTCGTATGTATTGTGTAACAATTCCATGTTAACTTTAACGCGATATTTTATTCGTTCGATGCGCGTTAGCGCCAAAGAAAGGGGGTACTTTCGGGGTACGATTTACGGTGTTGAAATGGTCGGGTAAAATATGTGGTGGATTTTTATAACGTGCAAGCGTTACGAGGCAAATCGGCGTGAAATTTTTTACGAGGAATTTTTTTCTCGCGTGTCTGTGCAGAGAAATAATAAAGGATGTTATAACTCGTGTCTTGGAATTCGACGAGTTTATTGTGTAATTAAGGAAAGAGAATTTTTCTTAGTGAAGTTACACACCAGCGAAAGCGCGGGGTATATTGAAGTTCATCGATAACAAGCGAATGGAATTGTACCGGTGGCAAGGTAACATTAATCATCGTGAATTTTAGTCTAAAAACGCTTTTAATTGCAGACTCGTTAATTTAACCGGAACCCCGAGGTGATTAAAAACGCTGCCAGGATTAACACGAGATAACAGCGTCTTAATTGATGGTTAAACTGCATCGTATGAGTGATCGTAATTTGTAACTTAGAACGAATGCAGGTGCGCGGAGTGTTGAATAGTTCGCCTTTCATAAGTTGCCTCTCGGTGGGGTAATCTTTCAGCAGATTTTATGGAAATGAGGGAGCGGAGAAATTATGGGGAGAGGAAGAAAAGCAGAAGAATATTTTAGCGGTTACACGCTTAATATAATTTATTTTCTGTAATTCAAACAATCTTATCGACGTTGCATTGATTTTGAAGTAACTTTAAACATAACTTTTTTATGTAGTTTTTATGCCTCCTCGGCTTCACAATTGTGCCTTATTCCCATTAAATGAAAATAAAAACAAGCAATTCAATGAGACATTTTCATGTCGCTTCGGGTCCACCTCTATGGAAGTGTTACCATTTGAAATTCATCACGTCATCACCATATTTGTCATCATGACTCATGACATGTCACCATGCATGTCGATGTCATCGCAATAGCACCTTGACATGCCGTCATGATGTACGACGTATCACCATGATATGTCATCGTGATATATGACTTATCACTGTGACCTGGCATCATAATGTATGACTCATCACCATGATATGTCATCATGATGTATGACTTATTGCCTTGCCACGTCATCACGATGTATGACATATCACCTTGACATGCCATCACGATGTACGACATGTCGCCGTGACATGTCATCATGATGTATGACTTATTGCCTTGCCACGTCATCACGATGTATGACATATTACCGTAACATGTCGTCATGATGTATGACATATCACCGTGACATGTCGCCGTGACATGTCATCATGATATATGACTCATCACCATTATATGTCATCATGATGTATGACTTATTGCCTTGCCACGTCATCACGATGTATGACATATTACCGTAACATGTCGTCATGATGTATGACTTATTGCCTTACCACGTCATCACGATGTATGACATATCACCTTGACATGCCATCACGATGTATGACGTGTCGCCGTGACATGTCATCCTGATGTATGGCATATTACCGTAACATGTCGTCATGATGTATGACATATCACTGTGACATGCCATCATGATGTATGACTTATTGCCTTGCCACGTCATCACGATGTGTGACATATTACCGTAACATGTCGTCATGCTGTATGACTTAATGCCTTGACATGTCAACATGATGTATGACATATCAACTTGACATGTTGCCGTGACATGTCATCATGGTATATGGCATATCACCGTGACATGTCATCATGATGTATGACTTATTGCCTTGCCACGTCATCACGATGTGTGACATATTACCGTAACATGTCGTCATGCTGTATGACTTAATGCCTTGACATGTCAACATGATGTATGACATATCAACTTGACATGTTGCCGTGACATGTCATCATGGTATATGGCATATCACCGTGACATGTCATCATGATGTATGACTTATTGCCTTGCCACGTCATCACGATGTGTGACATATTACCGTAACATGTCGTCATGCTGTATGACTTATTGCCTTGACATGTCAACATGATGTATGACATATCAACTTGACATGTCGCCGTGACATGTCATCATGATATATGGCATATCACCGTGACATGTCATCATGATGTATGACTTATTGCCTTGCCACGTCATCACGATGTATGACATATTACCGTAACATGTCGTCATGATGTATGACATATCACCGTGACATGTCGCCGTGACATGTCATCATGATATATGACTCATCACCATTATATGTCATCATGATGTATGACTTATTGCCTTGCCACGTCATCACGATGTATGACATATTACCGTAACATGTCGTCATGATGTATGACATATCACCGTGACATGTCGCCGTGACATGTCATCATGATATATGACTCATCACCATTATATGTCATCATGATGTATGACTTATTGCCTTGCCACGTCATCACGATGTATGACATATTACCGTAACATGTCGTCATGATGTATGACTTATTGCCTTACCACGTCATCACGATGTATGACATATCACCTTGACATGCCATCACGATGTATGACGTGTCGCCGTGACATGTCATCCTGATGTATGGCATATTACCGTAACATGTCGTCATGATGTATGACATATCACTGTGACATGCCATCATGATGTATGACTTATTGCCTT
>QBDW01001735.1:0-39067 GCA_003261595.1 Maconellicoccus hirsutus
GAAAACCCCCCAATGTTAGTGGAGAGATGATTGCCAAATATTAATTTAATAGGTACCTATATTACAAGTTGAAAAAAAAATGCGTTATTTATATTTTATTATTTACTTTTTGTTAGCTCTCATTGCCCCATGTTTACCCTTTCTGTAAAATACAACCCCTGAAAGTCCCGATCATTGTTTCTCCACAAGGTTTTGAATACCAGACCCAAAACCTTTCATCTTGGGCCTTACTTCAAAACTGAGACCAGATTTTTGAAATCAAAGCCCAATTCCCAAAGCCCAAGCACCTCGAAAAAATTGTTCGAGCTGAACCCCCCTGATGGTTTCGGTATGCCTACTGTTCTAACGCCATATTAAACCACACAATCATGCAAGTGCTGCCACCTATTAGCTTGCAACTCAACTACAAACAACACGCAATGCTATCTTTATTTGAAACGCAAACCTGTACGATCGCCTTCAATACGTACTTCTAGAATTATAAAAAAAAAATATTTTACAAACTCGTAATTGAAACAATTTTCAATTTTTCCCATCAGACATTAACGCAATCGATGTAATTTTGGAATTTTCGAAGATTAAAACATTATTAACGATTATTAATTAACAAAAAAGAGATTTTTCGAATGAAAAAGTTGTTATCATGAAAGACATAAGAATGATTTTCACATGTAATACTATGACTGGGAACAGTGGCGCGTTCCTGTAAATCAAGCTAAGGTAGTCCGATCTTGATCCTTATCACTACATTGAGAGGCATCCTCGAAGAGTCACCAGCGTACGGGGTGAGTAGTCGGGGGTGGCTCCAGAAATAATGTTAGTTTGATAGGCGAACTGGGCTTACAGTAAACCATCCCTACGTGGAATGGTCCCTTCGTATGTGACGCGACATTAAAAGTACGCCTAATGATACTTTACTGTATTCCGCACGACAAGCTGACTTCGAGCAAAATAAGGCCGAGTCATACATACAGCGGGATTAACACAGATAGTATTCAGGTGCGTAATAAATACCCGGCACAGCGAAGAGAAATGCGCGGCGTAAGACCCTATGAAGATCGTTTTATTGCAATTGCGAATCTTTCTATAAATTATTTTTTTATCGTTTCTCTTCAGCTCAAATCAAACAGTAGGGTTAGGTCAATTTTTCGCTTATAAAAAAAAGTGAGAGGGCTGATGCAGTCGATTCTTAAAAAGAAATTTAGTGTAATGTTATTTTTATTTTAGATGGTCGTACTCAGACCTTTTGTCACTACTTTTTTGGGGGCAGGTTAATTGCCGAATGTTACGAGTCAATCATTTTTTTGACCCCCTCTTCACCCCTTGTTACTGGTTCTTGAGGAAAAAATCAAAGTAAATTATTTTTCGAAATTTCTTTTAGGGGGCGCTACGTGCCCTCGCGTGCCTCGCAAAAAAACCCTGGTTGTGCTTCTTCGGCCGTTGCATCTACTTGAATGAAACAAAAAAAAAGAAAATTGTATTATAATGGCAATAATAAAACTTTAATCACTTGACTTTACTCGTTTACGTTTAGCTAAAAGTTAGTTCAGCTGGTGAACCTTGATGAGAAGAAGAATGTAGAAAAGACAAAATTAGCCCTCTTCTCCTTCTCCAATCCATTAAGCTAAATTTTAATCACGCATGTCGCCGGGGTCGGACTCTTCGATAAGCTCTAGTTTTTTCTATCATTTTCATTGGAGAAAAATTTTTCTATTGTTTACAATCAAAACCCGAAAAACAAAGGAAAAATTGTAGAAGAAATTCCGCTCCACTTTGCCCCTTTACTGATTAGAAACTTCATACAGGTAGTCAAAGTTGAGGTTGGGATATTTGCGGATGACTCAATTTTTCAAACTACTTGAAAGAAAAACTCAATTTTTGTTCTATTCGGTGGATAATTTTTTAAAATGTTTTTTTGCTTGTATTTTATTTCTAAATTAAAAGAGTCCACAAAAAGTAAAAAAACACTTCTCTAATTAATCAAAAAAAAAACAAATGATTATTCTTAATTTTTAAATAATTTTTGGTTTTATCTTGGATTTATTTTGATTTTTATCGATCTGAATTATGAGAAATTTTCCTTCGATTCTTTAACTAAATTTAACTCTACTTTTGTTTTTACATTGAAGTTGAAAAAATCCTTAAAAATGAAGGTAATCATGAAACAAGAAACAATAAAATAAATAAAATTGTTTGAAAACATTTTGATGTTTGTGAAACCTTCAAAACTTGAATTTTAATCATAAAAAACAAAAACATAGAAAGAAAAATAAATTTGATTGAAAAAAATTTTCACTGTGATGGGGTTTGATCATTCAATGTAAGGATTTCAACTAATGTTCCTTTGACCGGGAGATGTGGCGTTCTCCTGTGATCCGAGCTAAGGAGGTCTAGACGCGGGGGTAGAGGTAATGCAGCTATTGACAGGCTTACGGCTCATAGTTAAGTGTATATGACGTCACGCGCCGGGTGTAGTTCCGAATGATGTAGGGAGACGTCTCCAATCATTTCCCAGGCGATTAGCGGAGTTTCTGTGTTTGTGTTTAATGAATAATGTTGAGTAAAAAGCAGCAAGAGTCTGCGACGTTGAAGCCTATAGACGGAATTTGTGTTTAATGAATAATGAAATGATAAAGCAGCAAGAGTCTGCGGAGTTATGTAAACCGTTGCGGCTGAATTAATAATTGTGCGTGTACACCACGAGAGTGTATGGCGCAACTGGGCGGCGGTGACGATCAAACGTATGAGGCACGTAAGTAAGAAGTCAAAGTGAGTGTGTGCCCCCCTCGTTGTCTATTTTGATGAATTTTTCTGGGATCGTTTTGTTTCAATACATGATTACATAGCGTACTCGTTTTTTTTGTGTTATTTTACAAGCTGATTTTTTTGATGGTTTACCTCGATACTGGAATAATTTCGTTCTGGAAAGAGTTCAAACCAAACTGGGAATATTCGTAATAATAATTTATTTACGTATATGAAAATAATCAAATTTGATCAAACTTCTCAGCGATGTTTTCTGGAATGTCTAAATTCGCCAAATTGTCAGCTCCAATTTCTTCTTCAGTTCTAGGAGTGAAAAACGTACCATGAAATCGTATAATTTAATTACGATTAATAAATAATTCGCTAAGTCTAACCTAATCAATATATTCACTAGGTCTTCGCATACAGCAATACATTCGTAATTCGTTTCCCATTTATGAAATTCTCGAAGGATCACATATACGTTGAATTTTCTCAAAATTTCTCGACTACATTTCGTTGCACTCAACTGCATTAAAATTTCTAGCAGCATTTTTCTTATTTCTGGCTCAGGCTCTCTGGTTTTGTCATTCGGTAGATATTGCAAATCAAGAGGTAACTTTTCATTATCTTCGTCGTCGAATTCTTCAGGTCCAGCTAGAGGTAGTAGGATTCTTGGTAGAAGATCTACATCCGGGCTCAACATCCATTCGTGATTATCTACATTTCGATGATTTCAATTTAGATGAAATTCAGGTGGAAATTAAAAAAGAGATGTTTACTTGAAGATAGACATAAGTTTCGTATCGTGCCGATGATACCGGAACGTCTTCGAACTGAGTCTTTGTATTCGACCAAAGGGAGTAGTTTTTGTAACAGATCTTTAGAAGGGTCGAGGAAAATTCTATAAAAAAGAATATTCGTAAAATTGAGTAATAGCGAGGAAATACAGATACTCTGGGCTTACTTTCTGATTTCAGGTAACTGACTTAAATTTGATAATAAAGACGCCAAGTAATCTAAATTAACTTTATCGTGTTTTTTCAACAATAATCTAACGATGGTATCCACGGCATTATCGGGTTGCTCAAAACAATTGTAAATTTTTCTGGCATGATCGGCGTTTCGAGATATATTAGCTAATATCATACAAGCTTCGTTGGATATGGCATTCACATTTAACGTATGTTCTAGTAAGACAGATATGATGGAATTTTCGCAGCTTTTTTTACATATTATCTGAATAAAAAAAAAACATGTTAATACGAAATAGATCATTTCTCAGGGAAAAACGCATTAACGTACATTTGTAGATGATCGTGTAGAAGGTAATTCGGTACTTGTGAGCAAACTAGCCCCTTTCTCTTCGGCAGACAAATTAATCAAAATTGAACACGATTTTTGAGCGACGTTATCATCGTTATCGAACGTCAAACCGCATAAAACGTTGCAAATGGCTGAGCCGTTTTTATAAATGGTTTCTAATCCTTCATTAGATCCGGTTAATCCTGAAATTATGTTAAATTGAAATAATATTCAAATGAAAAATTTACTGATTTAGTTTTTACGTACCAAGAAGACACTCGAGAGCGAAAATTTTCGTCTCTGAAATATCGGACGTTTTCAAAACATTGAGGATTTTTATCAAATTTTCCGCTTCCACGTCTCCCATAATGAATTGGTGTATTTAATAAGGCAATTACAGATCTTTTAAATAAATTATCGGTGATTTTTAAATAATCAATTCTTCACATGTTTTTTTATCAACAAGTTTTTCGGAGATAAATGGTGAAATTCAAAATACGAATGTAAACCGAAAAAGACACCACGAATGAACAAATATACAAATGCAATGTTGCCAACTTTCTTCGAATAAATTTTCTGCTAAAATTACCGTAATTTTACGGTTTTTACTTTGAATTTTACGGAATGATTTCGTTTTTTTCGTTCTTTCGAGAATTCGACTCGTTGTCATGTTCTACAATTTCCGTATTTATTTTTTTTCATTATCAAAAATGTTTCATCCTTGATAATTTTAATAATTGTTCTGACAATTTATAAAAAAATTACGTATTTTATTTCTAATTCGTCATACGATTAATATTTAACTTTCTTTGATGAACTGTTGAAGAACTTGCAACAAAAATGTCGAGCAGCCGTCTCTCTGTAAGTTTAAAATTTTTCGTTACATAAAAACCTTTAGCTTGACAAAACCTTCATTCGCTTTTTAGAAAGAAGAAATTGCGAAGCAGTTTATGCTTCCCGAGAGGAAATCTAAAATCGCTACATTACTGAAACAAGATGGGCAAGAATATTGTATATGTCGATCTTCCGATTCTTCTAGCTTCATGATGTAAGCCTCATTTCCCTATTCTTCGCATTTTACATCAGAATCTAAAAAGCACATTTTATAGAGCTTGTGACGCATGCGAAGACTGGTACCACGGCGATTGCATTGGAATAAGTCAAAAAGAATCGAAATACATCAAGCATTACTTCTGCGATGTGAGACTACTTACTTGTAATCTTCGAGTATTCTCTAAATTAATGTATCCTTTTTGATACAGAGATGCCGTGCTGAAGATCCATCTCTTAAGACCAGGTTTAAACCCGGCAGTGGTCGAGGTAACGACTCGCCTCCTCCGCGCAAAAAGGAATACAAAGAAGATGACGAAAATGTCAAACATAGAGGACGCAGAAAACACCGAGATGCTAATGGTAAGAAGCTTTCATTACGTGAATTTTCAATAACCTACTTCATTTAAATGCATCTTTCAGTGGATAAAAAATCATCTCATAAAAAAAGGAGTAAACAATGCGGCCAGTGTGAGAATTGTCTGCGAACCGAAGACTGCGGAAGATGTTCAAATTGCAAGAAATCCAAGAAATCTGGTGATTACGTGGAGAAATGTATATACAGGCAATGTGTAAGTCAGTTATTGTAAACTGATTATTGGATTTCCATACCTCAATGATTTATTTTTATAGTGCGCTAAATCTGGTCGCCGGAAAAGGAGAGATTCTGGTGGTGAATTTGATATATCGAAGAGAGTTTTTGATAATAGTGTTCCGCGTCAATGTTACGGTCCTGAATGTATCAAAGAAGCTCGTCTTAATTCCAAATATTGTTCTGATGAATGTGGCATGAAACTGGCTTATGCTAGAATCTATCATGTACAGGATTTTATTTTTGTATTAATTTTCATGGATATCAAAACTTACACACTATTTATTTAGATTTTACCTGCGAGAATCCAAGAACGAAATCTAAGTTTGTGTTATGCGGAATTGAAAAACAAACGAGATCTTAAGGAAATTAAAAACAAACAATTGGAAGTACGCGATATTCTCAGGGCCTTGGATAAACGACACAAAGTATGTAAATATATTATATACTAAATAACCATCTGTTTCAATTCATTGTAAATTTATCAGGAATTAGACGCGATTCAAGAACACGCGAAACAATTGACTGTGATCAACGATAGCGACGACGAACAAGAAGACGAAGCTGAAATCGACATGTACTGCATCACTTGCGGGCATCAAATTCATACCAGGACAGCAATCAAACACATGGAAAAGTGTTTCAATAAAGTAAATACTATTTTATTATTTTTCGATGCACAAATATCCTAATTTTTTTTTTCATTTCCAGTACGAAAGTCAGTCCTCGTTTTGCTCAGTGCAGAAGACGAGAATCGACGGAAACAACATGTTCTGCGATTTCTACAACGCCACTAATCAAACGTATTGCAAGCGATTACGTGTTCTGTGTCCGGAACATTACAAAGATCCAAAAATCTCCGATAACGAAGTATGCGGGTTTCCTTTGGTAACCAATGTTTTCGTACCAACTGGAGAATACTGCAGAGTATCTCAGAAGACATGTTTACGTCATTACTGCTGGGCGAAACTTCGTCGAGCTGAAATAGATATGGAAAGAGTTCGACAAGTAAGTTATCACATCTTGTCATACCCATCATATTCTCAACGCATATTCTTTTTAGTGGCTCAAACTGGACGAGTTGATCGAACAAGAGCATCAAATTCGCAGCTTTTTATTAGCACGTACCGGAGTATTAAATTTAATGCTACATTCAACTTGCGATCACGAGTTAATGAAGCAGTTAGCCATTCAGGCGCAGGAAACTCGTCGAAATAACGAAGAGGCCGAAGACGACGACGTCGATGTAGCCGAATGAAAAACTTCTTTAAAATAAATATATTTTTTTCAAATAACGTATACATGGTAACGTAAAAAAGGTAATACGGAATTGCAATCGGTAATGCTCGTAGAATTAAGAAAACAATGAATTTTGGATAAATATTCATTTACATGGAATTTTTTATTAAATTAAACACCTTTCACAATACTTTTCTAATTTAAAATTTACCTAAAATTTAAAATTTGTACAAATGAGCACGCGGACGATTTTAATCGATTTCCAAAGATTGTAGATTTGGCTCAGCTGCATCTACCTTCAAATCGATATCTTTTTTGAGCTTCACGTTCACCAAGACGTATTTCTTTTCATCTTCTTCAAAGAAGTTTTTCAATCTTTTCATCCATTCGATGTAATGTTCTGAAAATTGTATGTGTGTTATGTGAAATTATTTTTGTAACAATAAAGATTTTTCATAAACTTCATCAAAAAATTGGCGAAATTTGGAGATGTTAAAAACTTTGCATTCCAAATTTCCTCAATTTTTCGATTTTTATTTATTTTAAAAACGTTTTTACCACATAATTTCAACTACTATCAAACCCCTCTGATTCTTTGGATTGCAGCTTCACCTCCCCCCCCCTTAAGAGCCTCCTCAAATGAAGCTTGGGTTAGGTTTGATTTTGCTATAAAAAATCACTCAGGCCTTGGTACCTCATCAGAGAGAGATTAGGTTAGATTTGATTTAGCTGTAAAAAAAAATCACTCCGAAGTAGAATCACTCAGAACTTGGTGTCTCCTCAAATAAAGCTTAGGTTAGGTTTGATTTTGCTATAAAAAATCTCTCGGACCTCAGTACCTCCTTAAAGAGAGGCTAGGCCATTGTAGATTTGTGTTTGCTATAGAAAAATCACTCAAGCCCGGGTACTTCCTCAAGAAGAGGTTGAGTTAGGTTTGATTTTGCTATAAAAAAATTACTCAAATGTCAAAACTTCGAGAAAAGCTGTTGAAAATTAAGGTACACATTGTTCTCTTCTTAGATCAAAACGTCTTATTCTAGCACCGCTTTCCAAAACACCCGGTAAAATTTCCAAGCCCCAGTCCACTCTTGGCTCAATGGCAACGGATTAACGGACCGGTGTTTTTGAAAGAGTACTACATACACTAACTTTTAGGACAGGTCCCAAATTTCAACCCTTTCAAGTCACTTTCACTAGGTGGGCTCCCAAACCTACGAAATTGAAAGATCGCGTTAAAATAATTATCGAGGTACCAGCTCCCTGCTCCCAATCATCTTTATTGTTCGTTTTATAACTTATTTGGTCAGATTAAATTTTTCAACTGATCATTTTCACGTAAAACCATTCCCTTGGTAATAAATGCGTATTGGTTTTGGAAAATACTTTTACGAGGTACCAGCCCCCTTCAAGTGATTTTCTTCTGACATCATCTTGTAGAAAATTTTATGTACTTCAATTTTGAACTAAACTATTTTTCACGTACAGCCCGTTTTTTCCGAGATAAATGCAAAAAATCACTCAAAAACGCGTTTTTCGAGGTACCAACCCCCCTCTACGAAGTAGCACACCACTTACGGCTGGGGACTTTTAACACGTTCGTTGTGACGGTCTTCTTGACCGATTGCACGAAAAATTTTTTGGGTTTGAATTTTTTCACGAAATCGACCCAAAAATGTCTAGATTGACTGGACTAATCAACATGTGTCATAAATTCTCTGAAATTCGACGTAAATCTGGTTCGCCTAATGAAGCAGCAATAACACATTATACACATGTGCATTAAGTTGCCTATCGCTATGCCTCGATTTATTCAACGCGTAATGCTAATTTTTTACGATCTGGTAGCACAGGAGGACTTACATAACACGTGTTCAACTTACTATATAATTCATCACACGTGCCTAAATCTCCTCCGAAGTCCGCTGGCAAGCAATATTGTGGCAAAACTTCGTAAACTTCTTCCAGTTCGTCACACCCGTGAAAATGAATCTATTTATGCGAACGCAGCAAAAAAATACATTACTTATATGCAGATCTGCAATAAAGGACGACAGTATAACTTACCATGCTAAGTAATTCTTTTTTCATAAATGGCCTCACTAGCAACATAATCTTATCGATTAATGGTTTAGTATTAAGCACATGTATAGCTTTCAATCTAACTGGTAACCCTTCCTGAAACATCGCCCAGAAGTTATCTATACCGCTTCACTACAAAGGAGCTGAGCCACTGAGGAGGTACGAACCTGTACATACAAGAAGAACTTCCTCAACGCGGTTATACCAAGTCTGGTAAGATGCGTGAGTCTAACGCCTCTCATGTCGAATAAAAATATATATCCTGGAGCGGTTCCATCCACATGAAGGCAAGCATCTATCGCCATCGAAAGTAACTTAACGCCATCGACGAATACGTATTTATTAGCTTCGAATATCTTCAATCGATGAAATATAATCTGATAACCATTTGGATCGCGTACTGGAAATACGCCATATTCTCTGAAACACATTCTCCATTAAATCCTGCGTTTCTTCGAGTTCGACCTCGTGTACACAAAGTTACTTACAACACATTAAGAGCTTGTTGTAGACTCGAATGGGTAACATCTCTTCTAACAAAATATTCCGGTGTGCCGATTCTAAGAGTGTAATAAACATTTATACAATTCTTCGTGTCGTCCATTTTATAATAACAACTATGATGGAATAATATGAGTTGTTCCTCTGTAAAATACCAAAAAAAAACATTACAAAGTCTGCAAGCTTTTAAAAACAAACATCACGATTTCATTTATAGGTCATCGCGGTCTACCGCAAGTTCACGTATGAAATGAAGTAATCTATGATTAATTTTAACGAATTCTAGCAAAATTTAAATACCGGACAAATGACGTAATTATGACCGATCATATACGAAAAAAAGAATAAAAAGAGCAATAACCGCTCATTATAAAATATTTCCATTATTTAACGGACGTGTTCGACCATCAATGTCATTCCGTTGGCTAATCGTAGATGACTTATTTGCTACTGATTCGGCAAAAAGACCAACACCTCGGACTTCGTAATCATGGAAAAACTGGAAGATCGACGTTTCGGTCCGATTATGCTGACCTAGCGAGGCGAAAGTAAGGTTGTAAAATACGCGAGCCATTTTACTATGCAAACAATATTCTTTACGGTTGCATTTCGGCTCGATTAATCTCCCATCAACGGTCCATTTTTCATATTACGCTACGTAAATATCCACGCAGACCTTCGAAATATCATCGCGTAATTAACACGTTATACCGCCTCATGTGGAAATAATAACTCAATTTTTCGCCTTTGTGATGTCATCGGGTTTCGTGATAACGCGTAAAAAACTGAATAAAAATGGCTGCATCGGCATAATTAGGCGATGATATCGACCTTGCAAGTATATTTGAAAAATTATATCGACTCTGACGTCGTCGTAATGTTTATAATCGAGCTTTAAAATTAATGTGTGATACTTCTGGGTATAAATTTAATTTTAATCGTTTTGTTGTAATGGATTTGCGAGTATTTAAAAAAATTACAGAATACATGAAGGGTTTACCATGGTTTCAAATTACCCGCCGGGTAATTTCCACTGACCACCGTTTCCTTTTTTCTTTCCACAAATGTGTTATTGTTTTAGTGTAATTAAATCAAACAATACGGTGTATACGATAATTACACAGGATATCGTCTTATACGTGTAACATGCAAACTTACGAGGCGACTAATCGGGTCATGGTTAAAAGGTTACAGTATCTTAGACGTAGTTTTTATCCATAGATGTATTTTCGAATAAAAATCGAATTCGAAATTAACGAGAGCGAATTATTCTGCAATCCTTGCTGCTCGAATTTATCGTCGAATTAATCTAGTACGGTAATTACAGTTTTTCTTATAAATGAGGAAATAAGCCTCGAGAGATTTCCTCCTTGTGACTTTGATTCGACCCTTGTACTTGGTACTTATCATTAAGAGGAATGTAAGAAGAAGGGAGGGAGAAGAAAAACAAATTGGTAACTCTAACTAATTGTTTTTACGTTCTAAAGAACTTATCAAACTGATTATTTCTTGGCAAATAATAATTTAAATACCTCAACGTGCATTAATAAACTGCAATTTAGGTGTTGCAAAAATTGCTAAAAAAATATACAAACAAAATTTTGCAATAAAAAAACTTTAAAAACAAGTAAGAAATGCGCTCAACAAGGAAATCTAGCTGAATAAACAAATGGCTCACAGAATTAACTAAGAAAAAATTTTTGGAAAAGCGTGCAAAAAAATTAAAAACACGTAAAATGCAATTTTTCTTCAATTCTTTGAAAATTTAAACATACACTTTTTTAAAGCAAAAATTATTATATTTTAGCAATTTAATGTTCTTCGAATGAAATTATTCAAATCAGTTCACACGATGACCCAATACTGAAAATTTTTCCGACGCTCTGTAGCCACCACCAAGATTGAAATTTTTTCTAGAATTTTCCAAATTTTTCAAACGTGAAAATAAGTATCAACGACTAAGATTTAGGTTTCGTTTATGATATTTATTGCACGAAAAATTAAAAAAAAATTCATTCTACATACATGCAGGCCCAACCAGAAGGGAGGAGAGATTTCCCCTGCTCAATTTTTTTTAGGGGCTCGCGTACGTTTTAGGCCCTTGTAAAAAATAACGGGTCTTTAGGAAAAAATGACCGACCTTTGGAAAAAATGTTGGGACCTTCTAAAGGAAGGGGGTCCGTGTAATTTTTCCACAGGGCCCGAATTTTTTCGCACAGTCCTCTATATATATGATATATTGAATAATTAATTTTAGTCATAAGACATTTTTGGGGGTGGGGAATCAATTTTTAAAGGCTTCTCCAGTTCCAAGTATTATCTTTGTCCAATAATTGGTTTATTTAGTAACTCCAACAAAACACGACAGTTGAAAAAAAATGGAGAAAAAATTAATTTAGTTGGTGAACTCTTGATAGAAGTCTCCGAGCAGTAAATATCGATTTTACAAATTTCCAAGACTATAATGTGTAAAAATGGAGAAAAAATGCCTAGAGGAAAACCAATCACAAATTTTTTTAAATTCTACACGTCCGCTGGTGAAAATTTATTCAACCCCTTCCTCCCTTCCTGCCTTGGCAACCTCAAAGCGTCAAAATATCCAAAAGATGAACCGCCTTAGATTTACGCAAGTTTTAATTAAATGCTCCACTTATTACATAACGCACCAAAATACCAGTATTCGACCTACTGACTAAAAAGTTCGCCCAGTTGGTCAAAGCAGCCGGCGGAATACAAACCTGTAATATTAGGAGGTAGATGCGATTGTGTTTTGACCCATTCGCTGAGCTGATCTATATCGGACTTTTTCAGCTTGGGATTCTTGGCGTATTCCTCCTTAGCGGTAACCGGTTGAGTGGACATTTCTTTGATTTTAATCGATTCTGTAACAACCGCAAACGAACTCATTATTTTTACCATTTGCTTTCAATTTCGACGAGCCTTTCTACGTGCCATCTGCTTCATAACTAAATATTTGCAAATCACTTCGACTAATAACAATTACGTCGAAATTGATTATTTTAAGGTGAAAAAAAAAACCGAAAAAATAAACAAATAATTTTGCACGTAAGAGATTTCTATTTTGATAACGAGTTCGGGTGATGGTTCGAGTCATCGCGGCAAAAACCCACACAATCGAGTCTCTCTCTTGGGTAGCATTGCTAACCATTATTATGTAAATAATTGCGCCAATATGGCCTCCATGATGTGAAAAATGTCACGTTTTTGAATTTTTCGTGATCTTCTATCGTATACTTCTTTCATATGTATTTTTTGGACGTAGTAAATCTATATTGTAACGTAGAAAAATAAACAAAAACAGAAAGGAAGCACGAATACGCATGAAAAATAAAGTTGTAGCGTGTGCATGGATACCTCGAGTATTCAACGGATATGGCATTGTTAATGATGTTAAACCTAATTTTCACATTTTCAATAATTACACGACGTATTTTAATTCAACATTAATGTGGAATTTTTTTTATGAGAAAATAATAGCGAAACTCCTTCTATCCATTTCCTTCGACTAGAAGTAGTAGTTTACTGAAATTTCAAATTACCCTACCTTGGGAACTTCCTGAACACTGTAAATCCCCTAAAATTCTGGGTGAGTTTAAGTTTATGGAAGCAGTTGTTTTTCAGGGACTACTGAAATATTACCGTAAATTTTCCATAAAAAGTTTCTAATTGTTTAATGACCATGTTGAAGCCACTCAACGAGTTGTCAAATGCTAATTACAATTAAACTTCAGAAATTGTGCATTAAAAGTCATAAAAAACTTCAGCAATATTTCGAAGATAACTACGTATTCACATCACTGAAATTTCTTTGAAAAAAGTTCCATAACCTTGAAATATTCCTATATGACTGTTAAATACCTCTGAATATTGCTAGAATATTTCTATGGTCTTCCTGTGACTTTTCAAATACCTCTGAAATATTGTTGAATTATTCCTAAAACCTTCCTATGACATTAAAGTACCTCCGAAATATTGCTGAAATATTCCTCATTTCCTATGATCTTCCTGTGATTTTTAAATGACCTCTGAATATTGCTGAAATATTCCTATGACATTTTTATGACTTTTCAAAATCCTCTGAAGTATTCCTATGACCTTCCTGTGGCTTTCAAATACCTCTGAAATATTGCTGAAATATTCCTATGACATTTTTATGACTTTTCAAAATCCTCTGAAGTATTCCTATGACCTTCTGGTGGCTTTCAAATACCTCTGAAATATTGCTGAAATATTCTTATGATTTTCCTGTGATTTTTAAACGACCTCTGAATATTGCTGAAATATTCCTATGATCTTCCTGTGACTTTTAAATGACCTCTGAGTATCGCTGAAATATTCCTATGACATTTTTATGACTTTTCAAAATCCTCTAAAGTATTCTTATGACCTTCCTATGGCTTTCAAATACCTCTGAAATATTGCTGAAATATTCCTATGACCTTCCTATGGCTTTCAAATATCTCTGAAATATTGCTGAAATATTCCAGTGATCTTCCTATGACTTTCAAATACCTCTGAAATATCGCTGAAATATTCTCATGGTTTTCCTATGACTTCTAAACACCTACGAAATATTCCTATGACCTTTCTGTGACATTTTAAATGCTTCCAAAATATTGCTGAAATACTTCTACGATTTCCTATTACATTCTGGTACCCTCCTTCCACATAGCAATCTTCTTCCAATTATTTATCACATTCATAAAACTCTTTCCACAAGTTTCCAACACGCTGAATAATAATTGAGCGAAAAATAGCTGCAGTGTACCTCAGAAATCAGCATATTTCCAAAGTTCTGGATATTCTACACCTCCTGAGGTTCACGTTTTCGCAATTTCTTAGATTCTTCGTACGTATGCATGGCTCGATGCGGGCAATATATCAATATTTTTTCGGCGATATTTTGAAACAGGTTACGGATAATTTTTAATAAACGAAATTACCGTTTAGAAGCGGTTTTGTAGTTCATATCTGACCTAGATAGCTTCGGGGTTAAAATTACACGTTGTTTCGTGACCCAAGCCGCTGCGCCAACGTATCCGTATACTCTTTTGAATGAATTCGCGTTAATCATTATATAATCGTGTGGTTTGCATCATTTAAGGTTTTTTTTTTCATTAGGGCACTCGGTCGTTTAGTGAACTTGAACTAGATCGGGTGAAAATTCAAGGGATTCGTTGTACCAATTTTGGTACCTTTCTGTAAATAGATAAATCCAAGTCGGTGACAGATATGCGCTTTGTGCCTTTCACTTCTACTCAAAGGGTTATATTATCTTTATCGATGGTATTGTACTTGGATGAAATTACAAATGCTAATTATCAATTAAATTCGCATCTCGGATATTCAATTGTGATTGCCCAATAATTTTTTTACATCATAGGCGAGAATTTCTTCCTTTAGTGAGATTTCTCTGGTATGGAAGAAGATTCGATGTGTTTTTTCCAAGAGCTGCTACCTAGTAACCTAAACCGAGTAGGAGGTACTACGTGGCCTGTATTGTTAATTATATAAGGGATGGTCATGGCATGACTGCGGGCTGTTTATGTTTTCGTGTATTTCTTAATTTATCGAATATTTAGTACGTGGTGCAGGTCCAGGTACATGTGCGAAGTTGTGACAGATCGAGTTATTCCAATTGGCGAAATTTTTCGAGTACATGAAGAGAATGTGGAATGTCGTGAAATTAGTCTAATAATCCATCTTACTGTTGAATTTTTCATTCGACAAGTAATACTTCAATCTTCTGGGCTCGTGATTGTAATTAAAAGAAAACGTACGAACTGAAGCAATTTTTTCTTGAGAAGGAGGAGATAGGGGAGGATGTGGAATTTTTACAAGCAAAGGAAGGGGCACGAGATACATGATCACGTGTTCAACTAAAACCAAAATGACAAAATATTTTTTGAAGAAACTCCTTTTGGGGCTCTCTGTCCTTTCTCTGCAGCCATCTGTGTCTATTCCTAATTTCCTATCTCCCGATCTACAAATTGGTTCATCATTTTGGATTTTAGAATTTAGATAAATCTAGTACGATGCTTGTCTATTACCTGCTGTTTAATCCATTTACCCCCCCCCCCCTGCAATTTATCAGACATTCGCCTGCATCGCATGATCACTCATATTACCATAAATTCCAAGATTGACCTCGGTAAGAATTATTCAAATTATCGATAAATTACGAGCTTTTGAAGATGGATAAAAAATCACAGGCCAGGAATTCCAGGTACTTTTCCAAATAAAGTAACTAGTTTAATTGGAAATCGTTTTATGGTAAACAATAGTAAAGACTTTTCGTCATTCGGGTCACTCAAACGAGGTAATATTTTCTGCGATGTCTATCGCATAAACGTACTCGCTGACCTAATGGTCTACAGGTTGCAGGTGCATTACTGAGCAAGTTCCCGTATAGGCTGAATATCTGTCATTTGAATGGTCGTTGCACGTGGTTTTGATTAAAATTTACGAATATTCGAAGAATAAATTACGCGTATCTATTTTAGAAATGTTTTCACTTAAGAAGGTAAACCACTTTGGGTGACGATTAAGCCGACCTATGTATTTGCTTATGTTTTAATGGGCCATCCTCGGTACTTGGCGTTGGTAACATGACCATGAAATGGGTATTCTCGTTTAAGCATACTAATATGATATTTGTAGCGAGCAGAGTGTGGATTTTTGACGAGTAAGAAGCCACAGTCGAGAAGGAAAGTCTTACTTCTTCGACGTTATCTTTGCCATCTGTATGGTTTGATTATCACAGTAGGAAATTACATATTGGTGACATAACATGCTTACAGGAGTTCTCAAAGAGGTAATTTTGCTGTTATGGCTCATTTAAAAATTTTGGATACTTGACTGATTACCTTTCACCTTAGATCCTGGTTCTAATTAGTTAAATTTATAAGCATGTTTGTCATGGTGGCAAATGCACGTTGTGACTTCACTGTTAAGGTCATTAAGTCCGGTGGTTACTCGGCGCCGATAAATTTACACGGGAGAAGTATTCCAACGTGGAGTATTTTCACCTCCACGACGCACGGGTTTCATTGTTATGTCGATGACTCTGTAAACGCGTCGGGTATGTTCAAACTCGGCGTTAATTTCGCTGACGGTGATTTTATCATCGAAGAAACAATATCGAGACTGCGTTTCATGTAACACCACGACCTAAACTGGTTTCCTGCATGCGTTATGGCGATTGCAATATTATCTAATGCCAACAATACCGCTTCCACGAGCTCGGCAATTTTCACCCAGTTTATTCTCGCAACCTTGCCGATGCATCTCCGTATAATTAAATTGAAGCGTGATCCAGCTCCGCGCGTATACGTGAGGGTGATCCGAGTAACATGTCTCTTTTAATCATCTTATTCACTTAACAAATCGTAGATGCTGTACTAAGAATGCTCCTTTGGACAGGTAACCTGACTTGATGCATCGAAGAGTCGCTTTTATTAAGTAATCGTGAACGTTTGATTATTACTGTTTAGTATGTCGCCAAGAGCGATCATGACTTGTGTGCCATACAGTGTGTTCGATTGATTCGACAATAATGTTCTGCGCAATTGCAATCCCAATTATCGACAATGCTCTATTGGTTGCGGAACAGCCGATGCTTTGTTTCACTTTCTCAAAATGTGATACGACAAGTGAAGGGGGAAAGTGTTATTTAACGCGTGGTGATTTTTTTCTCCTAATTGTTCTTACTGCCTCTCCCCTTCCCCTCATCCCCCATTCAAAATGAAAATTGTGAAAATTTCAATTAATACGCAAGCTACAGCAAGAGGCGTCAGACTGAGATAAAGGGGAAAAGTTTTGAAAAAAACGAGTATTTTTGCGCCACGTTTACGTTCAAAGTCAAATTATTGTTATAAAAATTTTTTTCTAAAAAAATAATTATGCCAGGAAGAAAGTACGCGAAATTTCCTTTCCAAAATACTTTCATAATTTTTCTAGCTCAATTTGTCGCGAAACGACAAGGGTGAAAAGATGCGTCATCTGGTTCCGCGAAACCGGATGTAGCGGTCATAACGCGTATTTTTTGTGACAATTCACGTTAATATAACTTGCGTGGAACCATCTTTTCACCCTTGTCGCGCCATTTTTAGCCATAAACATTTTCAGAGAAAAGTTCACCAAAAGCTCTGAACTTTGAGCTTTCGCTGTGCTCAAAAGCAGCAACGGCGGATCGGCAGACTGGTGCTTCTGAAAAGGGGGCTATATACACTAACTTTTGGGACAGGTCCCAAATTTCAACCCTTTCAAGTCACTTTCACCAGGTGAGCTCTCTGCCTATAAGAGAGATCTCTGTTACAATACAGTCCCTCCTTCCCTCTCATTTCCTACCTAAAATTAAAACTCTGAAAATGCCAAATAATACAATTGTCTGTTGAGAGAGAAGTAAAAAAAAATCAATCTCTCTTAATCGCTGTTAAAGCCCCTCTCTTCATCTCCCCTCTTCTTCTTCTGAAAACAAAAATTATGAAGTAGATTTCCCCTTCTTTTCCCTAAAAATTGGCACTATTCTCCAAATGAGGTAATAGGCTACATATGCGCTATGCAAATTGAAATGGCGGAATTCTTAAAACGCCTCAAAAACTAAATCCAAGATTTAAAAGAGATTAAACGCAAATAAAAATTCCTAAAAATTCACGAAATAACTGCAGGAAATCTCGGTAAAAAAATTGCATCAATGTAACAAGATTACATTGCAGTTGAATAAATTAGATTTTTTTTCTATCGTCAAAAAATTCATCCCAATAGCGATAAAAAAATCATGAATGAGGAAATTGCAATTTAGGTAAAATCAAGTTTGAACCCCCTTTTCATCTCTATACTTTAATGATAATTTGTTTTTCCCACGCCAATGCTAATATGCTAAAAAATATTTTTCTTTCGGTAATTATTATCATATTAAGGTAGTTTTAATGATTTGAGCATTTAGAAAAAAATTTATATCTCGTAATCTCTCGCAATGGCCCTGATCATTTTTGTAGTATCAAATCACCTATATTTTACCTCAGTTAGTACCCTCATCTTAATCCCTCAATATGGCAAATTCGTCACGAACGTAGCACTTTGCGTCGGAAAAGACTTATTTACACGTAAAATTGATCACAACGTAACTAGGCTGTCTATAACCAGTTTAAAAACATAACAATCGTAGAAATGTTCTTATTCGAAGAAAAAAATCATATAATTGCCGTCTCGATGTTTGATCCGATTCCTCGATATTTTTCCTCGTATGTTACATAACGCATATGAGATAGAGAGGAAAGGCCTTAATTACTCAATTTTTTTTATAAAAGGTTGACGCATTGTGAGAAGTGGCTATTTAATCATCGGCGATGATACCATTATCAAGGTTGACGCCGCAAATTCAGCTATCAATTACGCCATAGAACTGCGTGATATCATTAGGCCGGCACAATTTAGGATATGATGTAATAAATCACGCAGGTATTGAACTTGCGATGTGAACGACTCTGTAATAACTGATTTGTCGTAGCGTGCATGAATTCCATTTGATGGATTACCAAATACTGTTATTAACATCGGTGTCCAGTTTCTATGGTCATACATCTTCGTATTGGTAAATACGAATCAATTACTGAAAAACCTCAAGTTTTAACTGCATGAAAATACGCCTTCGTACGTTTTGTAATGTACGAATATTAAATCAAGAGGCTGAATAATGTATCAAAACCCAAACAAATTATCTAACCGCATCTAATCAAGTTAAAACTTGATCACATGGCTTAAAAATGCCATTCTAGGGTTCGCCGAGCGTCAATATCTAACCTAGTTTAATTGATGCACATATGATTACGATTCGAAGAAGAAAAAACGAGTATTTGTGAAACCTTGACCTTCTAGCATTGGTTTTTTTTTATTACGGCGAAAATTACATAAATCTGAAATATTTACATTAAACATAAAAACACATGAAAAACCTACGGTTCGTGACAAAATCTTATGTAATTGCACCGATACCTAATCCTATACAAGAGACGCTAAAAAATAAACAAATAGTTTATGGGACAATTATACGAGTCTTTATGGCGGATATATGACAATTAATTATACTTGCCGCGGATAACTACTGTATTCCTTAGTCGTACTTTGTAGAAAGTAATTGCATTGTTATTATAGTTGATATCGTTGCGCTCGTGTATAATCATATTCACTCGAATAATCAGCGTAAAGCGTTAAAATACTGTTTAATAATTGCAATGATAAGACTGATGAATTTTATGTAAAATTACAATTTCCATTGGCAAGGTTAATGGTTCAAGAACAGGCAACCGGCTACGTGAAAATTTTCAATTTCTTAAAGAAAATTTTCTATTTGATTTTATACTGTGGAAAGTTACAATCGTGTGGATTATTTAATCGTACAAGTACAATCGCTAATTAGGATGAATTAATTAAGAGCTTAACAAAGTAATAAAAATTATATCATAAACATTAAACACACATTCATCTGTAGCTTATGCTGAATATATTAAATAATTAAATATTGACCGAATTAGCGTACTTGCGAAACGGAAATATTATATTACCAAACTCCAACAAGCAATATCATGGAAAATCTTATTAAATTAATTATTTTGGTAATAAAAAACTACTTCGTCAACTGAATTAACTCATCAGAGAATAGAGATTGATTATTATCTATACTAACAAAACAAAAACCAATTTTTGATAAAAATGCATGGAAAAAATTGTTTGTTTACTAAATCAACCAATCACTGACGAGTATTCGGTAATCCTATTAGTGAACCCCAACAAAAAACTCATAACCCAGTTTTGATAAAAACTGAATTGTTGACGAAAATAACCAATCAGAGACGATTTTCTTATCAACCCCAGCAGAATCAAAAACGATTCAGATTTTTAGTTATTAAATAAATTGAAATCAAAATCAGATCTCGTTAATAAATGATTAGTTATCTGTTATCATAACATTGAATATCCAAATAGTAAACGCGTTACTTCCTTTTCGTCGAAGATAAATAAAAAAAAAAAAAGAATTATTTTCAAATATTATAAATTAATTTCCGGCTTCGAATATTTTCGATATTTGAAATTTTTATCTATACATTGAAATAACTGTTACGAAATTCGAAAGTATTATTCATCGAAGATAGATCAAGAAATGAATAATTTTTCGATGATCGATGCAGCGTGAATTCACATTATCAGCATATTTACTTTCGAATTTGGCGAATTCATTCGCATAAACCATTTTAAATATTTTTAGATATTTTTTCCTTATTTCGACACATTTTTATCGATCTTGAAAATTAAATAGAACGAATATTTCGTTTCAATGAGAGTACCTATGTAGAAGAATAAGGAACTCTCCAAGTACGAAATTGTCACCACTTGAATATAATTTCATAAGACAAAAGCACTTGCCCAAGAAATTACAAATAATAGTTTGATAAATTAAAGATTTCATCATATTCAAAATAACAATAACGGAAGTTCCAAAGCTCCATTCTTATTGTAAATTACGAACGTTTAAAAATCCATATGAACTCACCTCGTAACACATCCTCGCCGGGGATCTCGATCTCTTCGTTAACTACAGGTGGCATAATAGCGTAAAACAATCAACACTTCACTAATGTAATCGCCGTGTAAGAAAAATGATTAATTAATTTCACGTGCTCGTTGGTTACGAGATCGACGAAATAATCTTCACGGCTGAGACGCACAAAATAAAGTAAACTCGAGCGACGTTAGTACTTGCGAAATTACGATACATGTTGGATACTCGAGGGTGGGGATCGTTGGTATTAAACGATTTGTCATTTACATTTTACTTAATTGAAAAATTCGTTGATGTTTATTTTTTTCAAGTATTCGAACGGTGTAGGTATTTTACATCGTATTTTCCTGCATGTTTTATGTTTATAGCTGTCAAGGTTGTGGAAGCATTTTTCATGCGGATTGGATGACGACGTTGGGAGAATTTTTTATTTATTTGATGCGAGGAATTGTTAATGAAGATGAGTTATGATGTATTTAATTATTTATGCTGAATTTTGGAGTTTTGTAAACAATAAGGGTGCAGTTTTTGTTTCCTTTATCCTGCCTTGATATGCAGCCGGATAGAAAGAAGGCACGTGGGCCTACGTAGGTGAACTTCTCAAACAAAAAATCCTTATTTCAATATTTTGGATTTTTGAAACGAAATTTCAAGGAATCAATAAAACCAAAATACTTGATTTCAAATTTTTGATGAATTTTCTGAAATTCATTGTACCATTGATGAGGAAAAAAATGTGTAGAGACGTATACGAAATGCAGAAATAGTAGGTAGTAGGTACCATTTACCTTAGTTTTCTATAATTTGGGCCTAATCGTGTTGGGTGAATGAAAAACTGTGGCAACCCCAAATGATAGCTGTGTGGTTGTTGAGAAATATGCAGATAATATTATCAACCAACTATGTAACTTATCGTAATTTTTATCATTCAGCAAATATGATTAGAAAATAATCACGACAAAATCTGTACGCGTACGTACTTAGACTCTGTAAATCAGAACTTGATAACAGTTTGCTGAAATACTTATTTACAAATTTTTTTACAAACATGAAAACAATTTTTTATTTTATAAATGTGATTTTTGGATACACTTCTTCAAATTATAAGGAAGCTTTCAATAATGTGTAAGGATTTTAAAAAATTTGCTAGGGTTGAGCTAACGACGATGTCACGAGGAAGCTTTTTATGTACTTACAGGGGAACTCTTCAGGTGGCTGGCTCGGATTTAAACAAGAGTTAAATTTTTGAAAAGAGATTGTCAAAAAACCCCTAAAACCCAAATTTTAGCTGCCCAAGTTCAATCTTCGATTTTTGACGAATTTTTGAAAATTGAAAATTACGAAATGTCCATGAAAATAAAGTGTGAAAAAAACTACTTAATTTGAAAAAATAGTTGAAAATTGCCCAAAATGTATTTTCCCCTACTTGAACCATCGAATTGGAATTTTGTATTGTCAAGCCATTCTGCAGCCTCCGACGCGATTTTCAATTCGGTTCAAAAAATTTTTTATCGCGTCTTAAAGCCAACGTACATTTTTATTTCCTTCAGATATTTCAAAACGCTCCAAAAGGCGTCCACATGAGACTGGACTACCAAAAATTTGGCTTCCATCTATTTTCGACATTTTCAACCGATTTGATTATATTTCCAGAAAATTCCAGCCAGTCTCTTAAGCATAATTTCCCAGATCTTTTTTATTTATTGATCTTAGTTCATCTTTAAGGAAATCTTAAAATATTTTTGAGGGACAACAACCAGCACCAATGAGCTATTCGAGTCTCGGTGCTCGTTCGAAATTACTCGTACAAATCGAAAACAACTCTTTGAACAATCAAATTCATAAAAAATTTTATTTGTTTCACAAAGGTAAAATGACGTATTAGTTACAAAATGATACCGAGAGCAAACATGGCATACAAATATACATAAAAACAAAAAACAATACAATTTTGATTACACATCGAAAAGAAAAAATGGCATAAAAATATAGTAATACAGTCTTGCAACATAAAGGTATATATGAAATTTGATCAATGTAAAAACACACAAATGTTCTTCAAAAGGTCATCAATTCCATATGGCAAACACTTGGCACATTACCACAATTAATAACTACTTACAAAAAATAGTAAAAAAAAAACATAAAAAAAACATAAAAATAAAATTGAAAAAATCACTTTACATCGTATACAAAAAAACTTTTACAGCTCGTCCTACAAGACGGTTAAAATACGCTGAGGTAGAGGAAAACAAAGGTGTAAAAACTTATTTAATCGAATACGTAGATATTTACACACAAAGAATACACACACAAGACAAACTGTAAATCACAGCGCAATGTGAATTGACCTTAACAATGAATCTTGTTGGCTTATTCACCGAGTAAACACGGTATTTTCATTATTCGTCGAGGTTAATTTATTCGTCAACTTGAGCCGGAAGTTGCTGGTTTGCTCTGGCTTGAGGTATCGGAGGAGGTGGATAGTTCTTATGAGAGGTACGTGCTCGTGGCACCGGGACTTGAGATTTAATAGGTTCTTGGGTACTAGATGGACTGGACGTTTGGATATCATCTTTCTTGGAATAGCTTCCAGTACTGTATTGAGAATCAGCTATTGATCTTCCGTCGCCTTCGTCGCGGCGGCTTAAATCTGTATAAGGTGATGTTCCGGTTTCGTTACCGAATTGCTGTAGGATTGCAGGAGATAGCCAATCCTTTGATATTGTCTCGGCTTTCGAGTCTTTTTCTTCGGCTACCGGTAGTAGAAGTTTGGATAGTGAAGGTGCCAAGCCAAGACCGATGTTGCGTTCGTGGTATACTTCGGAAATTGTAGGGGTCATTTCGCGATTTAGTCTGCGCAATTGGGTTGCTCTGATTTGGTCTTGGATTTCGCTGCCTGTTGCGCTGGTTGTGATACTGGTTGGCTCTAGGCTGTCTTTATCTACCAGGGAGTCTGGTTCTGGGACTTCGGATGGGAAATAAAGTATCCTGGATGTGTCTCCTTTGGCGTCTGGGAATAGAGCTATTGCCTTGGGTTCAGGAGGGGTTCTCATTGAAGAGATGTTGGCGCGGACACTGAGTCGTTCCAATGCTGTTGATACTGTTTCGAAGTCTTTATCGGGTGGCTCTTGTACGGGAGGTGGTGGTGGTTTCCTAGTCATAGGAGTTGGTGGCAAGGTTGTAGGTGCCCGGCGTAAAATAGTGTTATGGCCATTACCTGAGGTAAAACAATTTGAATGGAAGGTCAATAACCAATATCCTTCCAATGTATATTTCCATTTCTAATACCACTTCCGAGGAGAACATGAAATACCGCGAAAAAAAATACAATGTTCCACTTACCTTCCCAATCAGTAGCTGAGCTAGCCGAACTTGATGAATCAGGTCTTCTTTGGTACATATTTTGCAGCACAGGATGAACATCGTTGTTAATCGAGGTCAAAGTAGGATACAGGTTCCTGATACGAGACGGATGTGCAAATCCACGAGACGGTGTTTCATTGTTGATTGGAGCAGGAGGTGAAGGCGTAAAGGCGGCATCACTTTCGCCACCTCCATTGTTCCCAAGCCCCCTGCGGTTTGGTTTCTGAGGCGCAACCTACATTTAGTCATAAATTACTCTCTGGAGGCACATGACAAAAGATTTTTACTAGGAGATCCAACGCACTTTGCTAGCTCCGGCGATACTATCAGTGACAGCGGTACGTCCATCAGGTTCACCGCGTTTCCTGACGTAACTAGTGAATGCCCCACTTCCACCGGATCTAAGTACAGAGTTTGAACTCATAGGACGCAAGATGGGCTGTGGTAGTGTCATATGGTCATTATCCAAGTCTTCGTTATCAGATACCAGACTTTCCAATGAACTTGATGACTCGATTGATAAACTTTTTGGTACATCTTGAGTATCTAAAATGAAGAAATATTTTGGTACCCAATTTAGATCGAATTTACAACATTTTCCAAAGCTTGAAATATTGGTAACTTACCGAAAAGGGCTGACAGAGCTTGGAGGATGAACTGAATGCTGCGTTTGTTGGCTTGCTTACCAGTCCTGAGGGTTACTTCGTCAACGCCTACTTCCATGAGATCAAAACCTTGATGGAAACAGTTGAAGATTTGGAATTATCTCTCATTCGTCATTGGATGATTGGCTTGAAGACTACTTACCTATCGACGCAAGTAATTCATGGCAACCGGATACTTGCCAAAGTTTCACACTGACTGGGACATCAACGCATTCATTTTCCAAATTTTTCACATTTAATTGAGTCAATGCTTGTTTAATTACTGTAATTAGTTCTTCTCCTGAATCTATGCTGGTGATGAGTTTTGATAATGCTGATAATGTGACGCCGCTTAAACCTGGAAAAGTGGAGTTATGCAACATGTGATGGCATGAAATTAGTAGCATTACGAAGAAAATCTGGGAAGTAGATTGAGCCAATGAAACCACGGAGGTTTGGTGGACTTACCTAATAAAGCTTGTAAGCTGGAGCTACAATAGCTCAACCTATCTTCAGGGTCACTCTGAGGGAAGAATACTGAAGATGGAATGCCATTAGCTGCTGGTTCAAACCGGAATCCTACTGATTGAAGAAGTTCTTTCCAGCCATTAACAGGACCAACCTGTGATTGGAACAGTTTAAATGAGTAATCATGTCCAATTCATTCTTTTTTAATGATCCAATAATCGAATAAAGATGGATTCTCAAAATACTGCAGAAGTCACGACTTACTTTATTCTCAATACTCTTCTGAGTGGTATACATGGCATTCTTCTGACCACGATTGATTCTTTGCAAAGATTTCTCAACCTGAAACCAATAAAAGAGATCAAAAATCTCTCTAAAAAATGTTTCTTACCAAGGGTAACGTTACTTACCAAATGTAGCGTTACTCTAAGAGCATCTCTGCACTTATCAGGGGTCTTTAGAAGTTCAAATAAACCTTGTCCCATCAATGCTACTTTGTTGGACAATCTTACATCAGCGCCTACTAGCAAAAATCCGGACCAATTGGCAGGATGGGCGAAATGCTTCGTGTGTTGAACAGTTTGCATGGCTTCGGCTAAAGCTCTACTTACTCTGGAACCCTAGAAGACGGCATTTTAGAACGTTTTCCTCAGAATTCCAATGCTTGAAGTTATCGTCATACTTGTAATAAAGCAGAGTAAAAAGCTTTCAGGAGTATCTTCGCAGCCGTATCTGGTACCGGCCATAATGACACCAGAACACATTGAGCCCCAGCTGCCAACAGAGCTCTGGATAGTCCAACAACTCCATCAGCGGTAGCCCAACCATCTCTGGAATGTGACCAACTCACTACTACCAGTCTAGCGGATAACCTCAGAACTAATAATTCACTGGCTGTTAATAGGAATTCCGAAAGCGATGGTAATTCGCACGACTCCAATTCCTGAAATTAAATCCAGAACATGTTATGACCTTACTCTGGTATTCCTTCGTCAGAGACTTTGTCAAGTAAAAATTACCGGAGTGTATTCCTCGCTGTTTTTCATAGGTGTTTCGACTCCTTCACACGATGGTGATAAAACAATAGCTGAGAGCTTCCATGATACATGGGTTGCCAAATGGACACATTCGGCTTCACCAATTTGCCTCAAGACTGATTCTTTGGTAGCCTGATGAAGTACTTTGATTAGACCATTAGGAACTACGCCAAGCAAGGACTAAATGATTACGAACCTGATTTCCAAGAAGTGACTTAGCTTGAAGCATTTCTGCAACCATATTGGCTTCTTGTTCGGCATGAGGTATATCAGACCAGCCCCAACGTTCGGTAATACTCTGAGGTAGTTTGGGATTACCAACTACTAAAGCGGGCATACCAGTCTCAGCAGCGGTAGATTTGCGCTGTAATCTGCATTCACAAATGTTATTAGATCTGGTTTATCGCGCAGATACCTTAAATAGGAGGATGCGATACTCACTTCTGATTAATCTTCAGTGAGCTCAACGAAGGGACCACAAGTAAACTAAATCTTTCACTGAGGTACTCCGCGATACCATCGGGACTAGGGGCAGGTCTAAGTACTGGGAATGGTACAAGGTACAGGTCGCCTTCCAACACCAATAATAGATTCCTCCGGCCTATGCATCCTTTACTATGAGGGACTGCAAACAACAATTCAGAGTTATCTGTCCAATCACGGAGTTTCTTTTATTTTTTGGGTAATACTCACGAGAAATGGTATCTTTGGAACAGGACACTGGTAAATGTTCTTCAAACGGTGCGATAAGCATATGATAGAGAGCAGTAAGGCATGAGGGACCTTGCCATGTGTTAATTCGACCTGCTCTTACGCTACCGTGACGACTAGTTGAACCGCTGGCTACACTGCCGCTTAAGCTACCAACGCTATGGAATGAAGAAAATGGAGAAATATTGTTAGAAGTGATCCTTTGATTTTTCTTTTCTATTAAAAGTCCCCCCTCCCCCGAACCAAATCCCCAACTAAGAAGTAGACATCTAGGAAATGAACCTTGTTACAATTACCTGAATAAACTGCTCAAACTGTAGTTGCTGGAGTTGAATAGATGATTACGATTCACCATTCTGAGGAAACTGGCACGATCGTTGTCTTGGTTCAGACGATCTCCTAGCTCATCCAAATGATGTGACCAGACTTCATCCGCATCAACATCGGTTTCATTGTTACTATGAAAACATGATGAGTCAATAAAACTCATTTTATCTACAAATTCCACAAAATGTGTGCACAACTTACTGTATATTCTCAACGCCAAAACTATCGCGGACATTCTGGACATAGTTTTCCAGAAGAGATCCAGATGTAGTGAGATTCTCTTCAGTTGTCCCAGGTTCGGCTTCGCGTTCGCTCTCACTCAACGCTACTTGATGGAATTTCACGATACCTGAAACGATTGAAAGAGAGGAAGAGACCAAATGAGCAACCCAAACCACAACTCTTCAAAGATCCTCAACAAACTTACCCTTATTTGGTACAATAAGCCAAGAGTACAAATATCCAGCAGCAAGACTATAATAGAGCACAGATGCTTTTTGTTTATTCACTATATCGACAATCTGATCGATGGAAGTGATGGCACTAGTTGAGCTAGAGGCACGATTACAAATTGTACTGTTGATATATCCCTGTCTTTCAAGCAGCAAATCTACGAAAGCCCGAGTTCTGCCTCTTTCGGCAATTAGCATCGCTTCTTCGGTGCGATTAAGGGCAACAAGGACGCTCTGCAACATTCAAGCCAACATTTATTATCTGAGGAGAAATCCAGGAAGTAGGGGAATCAACCACAATACCTGTAGAGCTTGATAAGAGGCCGTTTGAAGGTCAAATAGTGACAATTTATAATCAGTGGAGCCGGTAGATTCCCTTCTGATGATCTCCAGCAAGCTAGCTGCTTGATCGAGGTGTACATGAGCAGCCTCCAATTGCCCAGTGCTCCATAGAGCTAACCCTAACCTATGACGTATCCTAGCTTCTTCTTCGCGTCTACCAAGGACTTCGGCTATTTGTAAGCCTTGAGTTAAATAAGCCACTGCTTGGTTTGTGTTACCAAGGGCGTGATGTATGCGACCTACGCAGAAATTGTGATTAGCATTGCAATACTCAAAGGTCTTTGGAAACACAATTGACTCACCTAGGCTACTATAGGCAATGGTTTTGGCTAATTTATCATTGGTCTGAGCAGCTATGGAGAGATGTTGTTCTTGGTATTTCATGGCCTCTTGTAAATTACCCAGGGATTCATAAACGCTCCCAAGATTGCCACAGGCTCTGCCTTGAAGAGGGGCTAGTTTCAATTCCTCGGCTGTCTCTAGATCAGCTTGATGATACCGTAGTGCAGTCGGGTAATCGGCCATTTGTTGATATACCTGACCTAATCCGCAAGCAGCATCTGATTCGGCAACTCTATCCTTGAGTTCTCTGCATGAAATCATAGTTACTCTCAAATCTCCTTCTTAGACCTTTTCCCTTAGGGAACATATCTAATCACCTTGCAATCAAGAGTTGGTGCTGAAGACAAGATATAGCTTGTTGGTAATTTCCTAAAGATGTATGTATATGCCCGAGTTCACCATATGCCGAACCTTTGGCTTCGGCACTGTTCAGCTCGTGAGCGACGACTAGTCTTTTTTCAAAGCATACCAATGCTTGTTGCAGATTACCAAGGCGTTTATGAGCGTGGCCCAAGCCTCTGTAAGCTCGCTCCAAATCTCTAGGTGACTTTAGCTTTAATGCCACTGCTAAGTGTTGTTCGTGACATTTAATGGCCTCTTCGAGATCTCCCAACGCATCATAGCAGTCACCAAGATTTCCGAATGCTCGTCCCTATGGTTTAATCAAAAGTCATGGGTAATGAGAAGAATTTAGGGAGTACTCGAGGTTTTCTCAGGTTCAATATTGAAATTACCTTATCTATGAGAATGGTATTTGAAGTGATTTGCTCCAAAGTAGCAAGCTGTTGTTCTAGGTATCCAATGGCGTCTTCGAAATGGCCCATATTCAGTCTGGCGATACCTAAATATTGGTGGAATAGTTAAGAGAAGTAGTTCCATGACGTCATAGAAATGCCCAAAAAGGAAAATAAAACTTATTTTCATCGAAAAATGCCTACAACTTACCAAGATTTCCAAAAGCGTGAGCTTGCATCAAACAATCTCTCAATTCTTTGGCTCTTTCTAGCTGCTCTTGGTAGCATTTAATGGCATTCGTGTAATTCCCTAGGCACATATGCACAGCTCCAAGATTGCCATGTGCCCTGCACTCTCCTTTCACGTCCCCCATCTCTTGACGCACCGTCAGCTCCTGCGAATCATCAAAAATCATGACGAAATTCCTCCACTTCTGCAAAATCAAAGCGACCCTTACATACCTGCGTATGATACCCTAAAGCTTTATCGAAGCATCTCACTAATCGATTGGCCAACCCCAAAGATCCATATGCAGTCGCCTCCAAACTCCTATCTTGGCTTTGTTTAGCAAAGGTCAATTGTCTTTGGTACATTTTAATAGCTTCTTCGGTGTCATTAAGCTTAATAAGAATATCTCCGATATTCCCCAACGCGCGGAATTTGCCAACTAAATGCTTCGTCATGTGAGCGATGGCTAAGAAGTACTTCTGACATTCCAACGCCGTGTCCAAATTACCAAGTGCCAAATGGGCAAGCCCCAGATTACAATAAGCACGTCCCATGTTCATCTTATCTTGTAAATCTTTAGCCAGGGCGAGATCCTGATCATAGTATCTAACGGCCTCGCGGAAATTACCCAAGCAGTAGTGCGCGTAGCCTAAAAAATGACACGCCTTTGCTTCACCTTCGACGTCTAGTAATTCTTGCGATAACATGAGGTAATTCTCGTAAAACGGCACAGCCTGAGCGAACTCATTTCTCGAGCTAAGACAATTGGCTAAATTCAACAAAGCACATGCTTCTCCAGCGGTATCTTTTAATTCCCTGGCGATATTTAAATGAGCTCTGTAATGTAACAAGGCCATCTCATGAGCTCCTAAGGCCTGATATGCAACGGCCAAATTCCCATGAGTGCAGGCCTCCGATCCTCGATCTTTAACTTCTTTGGAAATAGTAAGTTCTTGTTTATGGTACTTGATGGCCTGTTGTACAGAAAATTTAATACGGGTATCCATCAAGAGACACCGATGACGTCAACACGTACCTGTTCATAGAACCCCATCGCACTATAGGCATTCCCTATGTTCCCGTAAGCTCGACCCATACCTGCTCGATCTTGTAACGCTCGAGCAATATTTAAATGGGCCTGGTGTAATTTCAGAGCCGCATCATGTTCACCTAGTAGTTGATAAACGATGCCTAAATTAGAACATGCCCTTCCTTCACCGATCCGGTCTCTGGTACTGAGCGCCATATCGAGTTGTCTTTCGTGCCATTTTTTTGCCTAAAAGGATAAAAAATATTAATCCAAGAGGATTAATGTACATTTGTTTATGCCCTCTATTTACTTGTTGGCAATCACCAGCGCATCTTGCGGCATGTCCGAGACCAGCGTAGGCGCGAGCTTCGATAGCTCTGTCGCCTAGTTCTTGAGCTATTCGCAGGACATGCTCGTGGTAAGTGATGGCCTGCGTGAAATTCCTTCTATAATGGTAAGATGAGCCTAAGTTGCTGTAAGCTCGAGCTTCTTCGACCTACGAGAATGATGACCCTGATGAGTCTTTTTTTTGGAGAAATCTTATATACAGTGTGTTCAGAAGATTGTGAAACTGATGAATTATTTCAAAACCAATCGTCCTCAAATTACATAAAAATCGAAACACCAGATCCTCGAACCAAAAAGTTCAAGAATGGGCATTTCAACTCCCGCATATTTCCATCTAGCCGCAATTCCACCCCATCTTACCTTATTTCCTAATCGTTTCGCTAGTCTTAAATGTTGATTATGGCAATCCACGGCACTTTCGAACTCCCCCATGGCCAAATACACAGCACCGACGTTACCAATCTCTCGAGCCTCTTGTAACTTGTCGCCTTGTTGCTTGACTAATTGAACGCATTGTTTATGAGAAGCCAAAGCATTTGGGTAATCTCCAATGGCCGTGTAAACATGACCTAAGCATATATCTCGAATTAGAAGGCTTAAAATCGATATTTTCTATTACTGGACTCCAAGTACCTAGACTAGTTAAAGCAGACGCCGCCGATTGTATATCTCTGCATTTCATCGCCAGCACCAGCTGATGCCGATGAGCTGTTAATGCCTCTTTGTAGCTACCTTTGCTGAAATACGCCGAGCCCAAGTTACCATGAGCCCTGCACTCTCCCGCTGTATCTCCTAATGATTTAGCAACCGCTAAGTCCTGCTGCATGTATCCAATGGCCTGAAGAGAACGAATATAATTAATATCGTCTGGAGCAAATTAGCATTAGGAGACGATTCGATGCGAGAAATCCCCAAATATAATTTTGCCTGTCAAGATATCGATGAAAAATATAAATTTTTCTTCCAAGGAGATAGTCGTTGTCTGGAGAAATATACCATCGAGATATACGACCGAATTATAAACCACATATCAGCTACGTTAATTTCCACCATTACGAAATCCATTATCGAATATTCGAGTATTTAAATATAAATCCAGGGTAAATTAATTACTTCCATTTTCTGGTATAGAAAACCGATTACCCAGGTTCAAACGCTTCGAAGCTCCGAAGCCTATGACACGGTTCGATTTTAAAATTATTACATCGTTTTGAATTACAAGCCGAGGAACTCGTCCGAGATATGGAATCGGAAACGAGCCTATCAATTTCTCGCATCGAATCACATAAAGGCGGTCAAAAACGTCGAATTAATTTCCATATTCGAATCCATTCGGCGATATCGAATTACTAACTTTGTCTAAAGAATTCAGCGCCCAATACGCTGACGATAAAGCTGAAAATACCGAGCCACGAAGCTTAAGGCTACACGTTCCAATTCTCAACGCGGATTCCAAGACGATAACCGCTACTGTATATTGACCGGCCGCCAGTAATTCTTGACCGACTACCGATATTATCACAAACGCCGATTTATCCAAGTTCATTGTTTCTAATTGCCTGAATATAGGCTCCAGCGTACCTGAAACGTGAAACGTTCTTTTTTCATCTTTAATTAACGGTGCGCCTTCTTCTATGCCCCTCTTCTGCATTGTCCCGTTTCCGAAGCGCCGTAATTGAAAAGGAAAAGTTGTCCAAGAATGCGTGGAAACGGTAATGGGAATATTTTTAAAAGTGAAATTACCCTATTATGTTAACGAGATTAATTAGCTAGGATTTTTTACAAACGTCCGCGAATATATTCCCTCGGAGATGATTTGGTTCTCGAAAAGACATTTTTTTTCGACTCCATAATGACCTCGTAACAGCTGGATACACCGTGAAAGTTTCTCGACTCTTTGGAACATCCAATGGCGATTTTTAAATTAACAAAATTAAGGCCAATCGTATGTCGTTTGAGAGTGAAATCTTTGCGTATGATGAAATTGAGATTATAGTCGAAATCTTAATACGTTGATTCAAAATATCTCAATAAAATATATAAAATAAATGGTATAATATCCTGGAAAAATTTATTATCTCCAGAAATGGGCAAAATTCGAAAAAAATTCAGAGATAGGCAACACTGTAATTTTTACTCCATCGCTGGCCTTGAGGTTATTATATAGTCGGGGAGTCCGCATAGAAGGGAACGGCACCCACTGCCGATTTGATGGGACATGTCTTTTTTTGAAGAGGGAGTCTTAGGGAACATATTAAAGTGAAAATCAAAAAAATAAAGTGAGGCAACTTGCAAAATTGCGGCTTTTTTGATTGATAGGTGAGCGATGTTTTATAATGTAGCTAGGCAGGGCCGGTTTTAGGATTGTTCGTTGGGGGGGGGGGTTAGGTTCCATAAATTATGAGTAATTTTTTTTTTTAAAGAAGAGGATAACTAAAAGTGATGTTGTGTTTTAAATTAGGTAAAAATTACGAGTGAAGCTTGACCTCTTGGGGGGGGGTTCAACACCAAAACCCCCCCCTTAAAACCGGCCCTGTGTAATTGGTAATTGGTATTGGACTATTGGTACGCCAGTACAAAAACAATAACCCGCGTTTGGCTGCGGCTGGTTTTTCGCTGCGCGGCCGTGCGCCAAACCGCACCGCCTGTCCACCTTGACGCTTTTTTTGGTTTGAATTAACGAAGAATACCCATTTCACTGGTTAGAGCGCTATACGACCTGGACCTTGGCTGCTTGCACGAGTTACGAAAACAATAACGCGTTGGGTTTTTCCGTCGACAAGCGGCGAGCGCACTTTCTCGGCTTATTTTTTCGCTTCCACAAACAAGTACGGAATGATAATCAACCGTTTCGATGTTCATTTACCTTATTAAATATATATGTATGTATGTATGTACGTACAGTACACACACACACATGCATGCATACTGTATGTACTGTGTAAGTATGTGTGTCTTTGTCTTTGTCTGTGTATGCGTATAGGTAATAGGTAGGTAGAGGTACTAGGTATGTAGTGTACATGTACTCGTATTTACATAGCGTGAATATAGGAAATTAAGCCCTCGAAATACTACGAATATGGAGTATGTAGTACATTTTACATTGTCAATAAATTACGTCTTCGATATGCCCTTTTGATAATTCGAAACGAGTCGGCGCGACTACACCACTACACCACTACACCACTGCACGACTACACGAAATCTTGACGTTACAAACGTCGGCATTTAATCGAACGTAAAATTAATTCCGAGTTGGGACGGCTTTGGCAAAAACACACCATTAACGAAGGATAAATTCGACTCTACAACGCCAACGCGTAATTTTTTCGTCCAATTTCCATCGCCATCGAAAGGGGTGATAATTAGCCGCGCGCATAGGAATACACATACAGTAAATTGACGTTGGTAATCGTTATGTTATCGTGTAAAGCTCAACGAACCATTGCTCATTTGGAGAAAATTATAAATACGTAGGTAAACAACGCTGCATTTTCGTAGTCTCGAACGACTATCTACGCGTGTCCGTATACTCGTATTTTTCGCCATATGCAAATGCCTCAGTTTGTTTTGTTAAATTTTAATTTATCTCGAGTATCAGTTTCCACTTTGCAATATACTTATACTCGTAAGTACTCGTACTCGTACTCGTATTATGTGTATGATGGCGAAAGGAAAAATAACCTTACTTAGTGCTGGATCGCGAACCAAATATTTCAACATTCGTACTAAAAAGTTTCATTCGCCTGTCAAAAATTTCAAATAACTTGGCGTAGGTGCTAGGTGTAGTAGGTTCCTCTACCTACCTACCTACCTACCTACCTACCTACCTACCTACCTACCTATCTATCTACCTAGTACCTAGCCTACGTATTTTCTTCGCCACGTCACGCCGCACCGCGCCGTCAAAATACATACACTGGTAACCGAAAATTTCGCCGAATAAATTAATAAAACGTGCTAATCGATTTCGTTATACTCGTACTTATTGTAGCCCATTTATATTGTAGAAATTTTATTACGTCTCGTATACTTACTTGTATTCCAATAAGGCGGCGCGCCGCGTTCTTGTTTAAACGTCGTATTGACATTCCCTCGAGGGTGTTTTCCTATTTGAATTCACTAATTAATGACGTGTAAATTATAGTATTACGGTGAAAGCTCGCAGATTTGAGATTTGGGTGTTATGCGCTTCTTTGAAGGGGGGTCACACCCGCATAAAATGATTAATTGTCAACGGCGGTCATTTTTTCTTGTGTTGAACATCGTTTTGAAGCAATACACAACGTGACAACTTGCTTTTCACCATTTTTCCCATTTAGGCTACTCGTACAATATCAACACTGATTTCATTGGCTTATTAATAAAGATGAAATGTTGCAGGGCATTCGAAGCAATTTATTTAGGCCTACTCGTATTTCGCTTCCATTTCTATTCCGTTCAAATAATGCTGAAGAAAAATACGAGTAGTATAATCGTTAAGTATAAAAAGTTCTACCGACGATTAAGAAATTAAAAAGAATAGTAATACGGTAATAAAATAAGTATTTTCGTTTGGAAAGTATACTCGTACTTCTGTATAATAAAGCGTTGCGTTGCAGCGGCGGCGTACGAGTATAAACACCGAAGGCAATTTCATTTAGAATAAAATCGACTTCGAACGAAGACGATGAAGATGAAAAATGGAAAAAACAAATGTTAAACAAGGTTACTTTTTGTTGTTTTTTCTTACTTCGAAACACCAAGATAGAAGAGGTATTTACAAATAAACCAGCAAAGCCTACGCTTACGGTTAAATGGACCTCGAAAAAGGTACGAGTATATAAAATAAACGATATCGGTCTATGGTTAAAAAAAAAAAGAAAAAAAGTAGGTAGCTAGGTAGTAGGTACCTACAGAAATACCATCGACATCGACGAGAATTCCAATTCCAATATACTCGTACGTACGTACGTACTTTTATGATGGGGGAGGAGGCAGAGCCTTATAAAACATTTTCAACTGCGTATTTCTAAACAAATTTCCAGCAAATATGAATTTTTCATTACGACCAACAACCTAATGAATAAGATTAACCGGCGAAGCGATCCTGAGCGGGGTGAGACGAGCACGTATGAGAGAAAGCCGCCGCAAACGGAGAAACATCACGAAACGCGAAAATTACTTCGCATGTCGAGTCGACTGTTTTTGACAAATTGAAAACTTGTACATAGAAAACGTGTGTTTTTCTCGTGTTTTATCTCGCGATATCGAAAAATTTGGCAGATTTGTAGCATTTTTTTTGAGCCTGTTTTTGCGACGACGGCGGAATTTCGCTATACACGAGGTATTTTGGCGGGGCTGAGGGCTTGTTTCAAAATAGCAATTACATCTCGTTTTCCCTACGTCTCTGATGTCGGCACCTGTCAAACGACGCGTACTCGTACTCGCACTCGCACTCGCACTCGCACTCGTACGTTACGAAAATCGCGTTTTTGAGAAACGAAGAGAAATGCTAATTCTCAAAACCCATCCTTCAGTTATCCTCTCGATCTCGATGGTGCGTTAAATTGAAAAATTACCTTGCGAAATTTCGCCCAATTGAAAAATAGCGCGAAAGCCAACTTTTACCAACGTACGAGTAGCACTCGTACGTAGCTACGTACTACGTAGTATGTGTAATGTGTACACTCGTATACTTATACTACGAGTATACGCGTATACCTGTATACGTAATTACGTACGTCGAATACGGGCGTTTTTTATTGAGAAATTTTTTATAATTTTATCTCCGCGCTCCGCTCAGTTTCCGATGGCGAAGTGGCGAAGTCGCATGTTATTGAAAAATCACACGATATGCGATCGTCAAGCTATTCCGCTTCCGCGGGCGCAGGATCGCACCTACAATACGAGTACGTAATACATACGTATTTCTTCGCTCGAAGTGAGGCGGAGAACGAGAAAATTCACAATAATACACTGAATATACCTCCGAGTATACGCATACGCCTCGCCTCGCCTCGCCTCGCCTCGCCTTTTCTTCATCACATTATCGTCGGCTAAAGGAAATACTGTAGGCCTACTAAATTTCGAACGTTGCGTGCTTTGAACTCGCGCAATTTGTTTCTTTCTTAGTCTTTGTTTGTCTTGGCCAATCTCACTCGTTGCAAAAAAATTGTCTTTTGTATCCGGCATCCGAGATGAATTTGGCGTGCAATTTATAAGTTATGTAATGTACGATAATACGTTCTACTCGTATTTTTGGTAATACTCGTATTTTCGTCGATGACGTTGTGTTTTCTCGTATTTAATTAAATTCTTAGCACTCTTACATAATTATGTATTTTGTTCGATGAAATCCAATCGAATATGGAAGGAATATGAGATTTCATCTTCCGTTCTTCCGTGCAGTACAGATAAGCTCATAACAAGCTACGAGCTTATGACGAAAAATCGAGATGATTTTGCGTAACCGTGTTCATGGTCAAAGTGACCTGCAGGCCGCAGCAATCTTGAAGCCGATCGAGAATGTTTTTTCACCAAGTCCGGCAACTAGCATACAAATTTTGAAAGTGCCCCCAAAAAGTGTGAAATACTTGATTACCTATCTCAATTGCTGCTGACTCAAAGAGAAGAACGTATTTAGTAAAATGCTTCAAAAAGGCCGTATCGAAAGTTTCAAGTAATTCGCTGAATTTGCTTCATTGATACTGCAGCGTGCAGCCAGTCTAGTCCGAAAATGTTGTGGTGGGTGGAAAGGCTCAATTTTGCAACCGTGCCAATTTGGCTGAGACGGGTGTAAGCGGTGTCCACTCTTTTCCTTTGTAATTTATCCCTTTTCGCATTTTTAAAAAAACCCCTTGGGAGGGGCTGAAAACATGTTGCCACACTTATATGACCTGGCGAGCAGGATTCGTATTAATCGTTTCTCGTTTGCGTGTATCCGTTTCATTCTTTTTCTTTTGTGCTTCATACCTTCCCCCTTCTCATAAGAAACCTTTTGGGCGGGAATGGCGACTTCAAGCCCAAATTGAAAATTAGTATACACAATTGTGTGTGTGTGTGTGTGTGTGTGTGTGTGTGTGTGTGTGTGTGTGTGTGTGTGTGTGTGTGTGTGTGTGTGTGTGTGTGTGTGAGAGAAATTTTGAAAATGTCGAAACGTTGTCGTAAAAACTTGAAAAAAAATAAAAGAACTTGAAAAGAAAAAAAAAATCACTTCTTGTAACCTTTATAAAAGCTTTTGGATTTTCTTAAATGATCAAAATTATCCAAAATAAAGTACAACCAACCGTTGATCCCATCTAAATTCTAAAATTACATTATCGTTATCGATAGGATCAACGGCTGGCCAGGTACAAGAAACCGATAACTTTTCTAATTTTTGAACAATTTTGCCGACTGAAAAAACAATGTACTACTGTACCCGCCCGTTGTTGCGCCACTGAATGACAACACTAGAAAAAAAAAAAAAAAAATGAAAGACAGATGCGCAGTAGAAATGCGCTCTCGCTCTCGATCTATTGAACGCATTCGCGTTATAGCAGTCCGCTGGAATAGACGTGCTTGCAAGTGTTGCCGTGTATTGATTTTGGGCGGGGATCAAAATTTTACTCAAAGGGTGCAGGAGAAGCGTTTACGTCAATGCGCGAATTTCCATTATTTACACATTTTGGATTTTCGAATCATCCTACGTGATATAATTACCCATGAACGTATTTCTGTTCACTACCATGGCCTTTATAACCGAAATGTTTGAAAAATTTTCGCGATCACGTTTGCGAATATATTAAACAACGAAGGGGAAAAAATGTCGCCTTAAAAAACGACAATGCTCGCGTAATCGTTTCGAGATCGAGTACGTACTTCGATAAGTCAGTTTGATATGGAAATCGCGGTAGTTTTTATATTTTTCCACGTCCGCCATGTTTCGGCGTCTATTTTAAAAGAGTTGTGTTTATTTGAGAAA
>QBDW01001736.1:0-15475 GCA_003261595.1 Maconellicoccus hirsutus
AAAAATCAACAAACCCCCACTCCAATTTTTTTTCAACCAAACGGGCGTTTTCGACTTCATTTATTTTTTTAAAGTGTCTTATATCACTCGACTAAATTTTCAAATCTCATTTTTTCAATGTATTTTTAACCCCTAAATGTCATAAATTTTTTTCAAAATTTTTCCTCCCCAGGGCCGTGGTCAAAAATCGCAAAAAATGCGCGCGCGCGTTGAGTGAAACTTCCCACTACGCGGTAGCGGCTCGTTCACCGTTGCGCGCGGCTCCGCGTTAGGCCTGTAGTGACATGCGCAACGCAGGAACGCGCGTAACTGTGAACGAGGCGCTACCGCGTAGTGGGAAGTACTGATTACGCGCGCACGCTAAAACTCGTCATGCAAATAATTTTTTTATCAAAATTTACTGATTTTTGGGTTATGGATCATGTAACATTTTTTGTTTGAATTAATTCCAAGATTATTTTGCAATTTTTTTGGAGTCAAGAAAGTTGACTTTTGTACGTTGTTTTTTGTTTTATTTTGCTTTTCAAGAAAATCGACTTCTTGGACTCCAAAAAAAATTGCGAAATAATCTTGGGTATCTCTCTCTATCGCCTCGCCTTCGGTTAGTCTGGTTGAGCAGAAAAGGCTATAAAAACAATGCACCGTACTCACCGGGTGGCACAGATTCCACGCTTCCTCTGGGTGTTTTGGTCGATAAATCGAATTGTACGCCGCTGGCCGATGCTATGCTACCTCTAGGACTCTTGCCGAGGATACCAGTGTTGCCGTCTTGTAAAGGTAAACTACTGCGAGAGCTACGATTATACGAATACATGGAACCTTCGGAGGTGACGCTACCGCGAGGCGTACGATTGGATATTTCGGCCACCAAGCTACCTCTGGGGGTTCGATTACTATCCGGTACGAGACTATTTCGAGGACTACGATTGGGTTCGGGCACGAGACTACCGCGCGGGGTACGATTACCTTCTGGTAACAAATTACGCCCGGCCTCCGGTACGAGACTGTTGCGAGGGCTACGATTCGGACTGACATCGGGTACGAGGCTGTTGCGCGAATTCCTCAAGGCTTGTACGTCTGCCACCATACTAGGTCTGGACTGTCTATTGTATTGTTCCGGATCGGGGAACAAGCTGTTACGCGAGCCGCGATTGAACACCGCCGGATCGATGCTACCGCGTGGGCTACGATTATACGCGTCGTCCGGCACTAAACTACTCCGCGGACTTTTCGACACTTCGGGTGTCAAACTGGAACGCGATTTACGGGTCATGGAGTCGGTGGCGGCGACGCTGCTCGATTGGAAACCGCGTAAATACGAATCGTCCGGCGTGACGCTATTACGCGACGAACGCATCGCGTCGTAGGCGCTACTGCGCGACGATTTGGGTTGCGGGAATTCCGTCAGGCTGATGGCGTTCTCTATCACGTTCGAGGATCTCTCCGGCGAGTACACCGGGAAGGTCGGGGCGTTGTGTTCGTCGGTGGCCGTTACCGTTATGCTGCTGCTGCGTAAACTGGAAGAGTACTCGGAGAGGTTGGAACTGCTACCGCCTCGAGGACGGCCCGAGGTGTAGGCTTCGGCGTCGCTTATGCTGTGCTTCTTGTCGGAGATCCGTTTGTCGCTCGTACCGGCGTCTTTTTCGTTTAGCGGCAGCGTCTCAAAAGCGGCGCTTTGTTTGCGGGCCAAACTGCCGGTGGAGCGGTGAGGCGAGCCGCTGGTTGTCCGGGGGAGTTTACGGCGTCGCGACGACGATGAACGGTGGATCATTGTAGGAGCGTTGCTTGGTCAATGGAGTGATTCCAGGATCTGCGAAAAACAGACGAGTCGGGTTAAGAGTTGAGTTGTTGCGGTGATGGTGAAAAGAGTAAGCGAGAAGGGGGAATTTCATTTTTGAGTTATAATATTTACAGCAAATAACCATTTCCGTAAAGAGTAAAATTACCTGTTTACTCTAGAAGTACATTTATGTCAAGTTGTGCCAGTTTCTAGTTTTACCTCGAATTTAGGTAATTTACACAATTTGCCTACAAATACGATAATTTACGCAATTTATGAGAAATTACGGTAATATACGCAACTTACGAGAAATTACGGTAATTTACGCAACTTATGAGAAGTTGGAGTAATTTGCATAATTTACCAAAAATTACGGTAATTTACGCAATTTTTAAGAAATTATTGTAATTTATGGAAAATGATCGTAATTTATGCGATCTGCGAAAAATTACGGTAATTTACACGACTTACGAGAAATTACGGTAACTTACGCAATTTAAAAAAAATTATGGTAACTTACATAACTTATGAGAAATATTGCAATTCACGCAACTCACAAGAAACGGTAATTTACTCAATTTACAAAAAATTACTGTAATTCACGGGAAATGATCGTAATTTACGCAACTTACAAGAAATTATGGTAATTTACGCAACTCATGAGTAGTTAGAGTAATTTGCATAATTTACGGTAAATTACGGTAATTTACGCAATTTTTAAGAAATTATAGTAATTTATGGAAAATGATTGTAATTTATGCAATCTGCCGAAAATTACGGTAATTTACGCAACTCATGAGTAGTTAGAGTAATTTGCATTATTTAGGAAAAATTACGGTAATTTACCCAGTTACTCAAGAAATTATGGTAATTTACGTATCTTATGATAAATGATTGCAATTTAAGCAATTTACAATAAATTGGTAATTTACGGTAATTTATGCAATTTATGGTAACTTATGAGAAATTATCGCAATTTACGCTACTTACAAGAAATGGTAATTTACTCAATTTACAAAAAATTACGGTAATTTACGCAATTTACAAGAAATTACGGTATTTTAGGCAATTTACAAAAAATTACGGTAATTTACGCAATTTACAAAAAATTGCGGTAATTTACGGAAAACGATGGTAATTTATGCAATTTACCGAAAAATTACCATTTTTAAGAAATTATGGCAATTTACATAACTTGTGAGAAATGACCGCAATTTATGCAACTTACAAGAAACGGTAATTTACGGTAATTAATGGTTATTCTGGTTAACGAACGATAATGTGTTGGTAATTCGTTGCTTTTTCCTCATAAAGCGTTTTATAAAAATGTTACGAATACGTTTGTAAACGATATTCGGCGCTAGTTATGCGATATCAATGGGTAATTTATCTCGTTTCGAGGTAATTTTCGATATTTTACGCGGTAATTCAATACTTCGGAATTTAGGAATCCAAACGCTCGTGTAATTATATCCTTTTTGGAGCTCGTTCGAAACAGAAAATGGCTTCGATCTTGGTCGGCCAACGAGTCTACGTGAAATATCAATTTAATCGGCTCAAGATGGAAAATTACTCGTAACCGTTTCGTGTAGAAGTTCGTAAGCGAACGATTTACGAAGGTAAATCAGATTTGGAAAGTTTTCAAGTCAGTATAACTCACGATGCTTTTGGTCGACAAGGACGGCGCGGCGTTGGCATTGTAATTCGATGTAGCTTCGGTAATTACTACTTTAAAAGGAATGCCCGGGTACTTAAGTATCATCGATTTAAGCCTCGAACCGTGGTAATCCGTTAGGAGGAAAAAATCTCGTATGGAGTTGATTATAGGAAAGCGACGGTTCTGAGGGAGGATATCGTCGAGAAGTGCGGTTGAACTCGTTAACGACTGAAGTGTAAAATGTACACGGACGAAACGATCAAGTACCACGTGGAAAGCTGTCAGTATCATGAAATAATATCGTTGACGTAATCAACGTGCGTATTGATGTTTACAACGTGAGACTAGTATGTACACGAATTTATACCGTGTTTTTCGAAGGTGATATAAATATTTCGCGTAAGGAAAAGAAAAAAGTTATGATGAGAGTGGTAAAAAAAAAAGAGGGCGTATAGAAGAAAGACAACGCAACAAGGATATGAGAAGGGTTAATACGCGTATACATATTTATACTCGGTAATCCAGCTGTCAAAAAGTTTACTCGCGTTTTATTTGGAAACACGATAGGTAGACTTCGAGGTAAGAGTAAAATACATACGGTATTAATAACGTAATTTCTCGTTGCCTTTTTTTTTTTTGTTACGTGTGCCCATTGAAGGTGGCAAAGTCAACATTGATGAAAAAGGTATAAAATGGGCGGGTACGCGAGAGTGTTGAATTTCGTAGCTAAATAACAAACCGCGTCGTTTTAACCATTAAATACTATAAACACGGGGAAAGGGAAGTGCGAGAATTCGTGAAAAAAAATACCATTACTCGAGTATGTCAGTTTAAACTATTACATATACGTACAGGTAATTTGTAATGTAGTTTTTATTTCGCCTCGGCGAAAGTTTTTATCGTAGATGTTTCGTGTTTTGCATTTTGTTTCGGTGGCATGGTTTTATATGGGGGCTTTTTCCACCCTCTATGGTCGACCTGATAAACGTACAAGTCGTGTTTGTTGTTTTCTTCTTTTTTTTTTTCGAACGTCGAGAATCGACGTGCAGAGGAAGCGAAGAGAGGAGGAAGCGTAGCGAAAAAAGGGCAAGAAAGTGAAAGATTGACGTGAACGAGTTCGTTTTCACGAAGTTTTACGTATATACGCGTACGTGTTGCAGGGTGGAAATAAAAAAGCTAATAATTTCCCATATATACGGTGTGTTTGCTTTGCTGATTGTGTACAGTGCGAAACAGCCTTAACACGCTCGAATTAGCTTAGACGTGTTAAAAAGCGTATTATTCTGGTATTCGGCTGTCGAATCGTAAGGCTTCGATGTGCATGAGCGCGTTTCGTCGTTTCTCGCGTTATTCGACGTAGCTGAGATGTACGCATCGCGGATCTTATCCGTTTTTCACGGTTCGAAATTACGCGTATTTTCGAAACGATTATACCCGTATCGGCTGCTGTAATGTGGGAATTTAGCGATTTGTCGAGTTTCGTTGTGGCAGATGAGGCGTGATTGTATGAACGTCGAGGGGTTTGGTAAACGATGGCGGAGAGAGGAGGGCGGGGTTATTCGAGATTATTTTGAAAAATGCGGATAAGTGTAGAGGCGTCGTTGAGAAGGATGAATACTCGAAAGAAGATGAAAGGATTTGTAGAATTATCTATTGATAAATTTCAAGGCACATACATGTATAATAAAGACTACAGGCAGGTTAGCTATAAGCGATCTGCCTCAGTGGCCAGATTTTGATGATACTTGGGTGGAAGGTGGGTACCATCGAGAAACATTCATGGCCAAAATTCCAGCTCCCCCCTCTCCCCCGTTTTCGAGAAATTAATTTTTTTTCGAAAATCAGATAGGAATTTTTTCCTTAAGTTGCAATTAACGGTTTAATTGAAATTTTGCTAAATAGTAGACCATTACAAGGGTCTTCCATGAAAAAACCAACAACTCCCCACTCTTGTTTTTTCCTCTCCAAACGGGCGTTTTCAACTTTACTCATTTTTTTTAGGCATCTATCTCACTCTGAAAAATTTTCAAACCTCATTTTTTAGATGTATTTTTTACCTCTAGATATCATACATTTTTTTCAAAATTTTTCCTCCACGAGGTGGGGGGGAAAAATCGCAAAAACCGTGCGCGCGCGTTAGCTGATACTTCCCACTACGCGGTAGCGCCTCGTTTACACTTACGCGCGACGTTGCCTAACGCGACGTCGCGCGTAAGTGCGAACGAGGCGCTGCTGCACGGTGAGAAGTACCGATTACCGCGCGCGCGTTTAAGCTCATAACTTGAATAATTTTTTTTTCAAAATCTACCGATTTTTGGGTTATGGATCATGTAACGTTTTTTGTTTGGAATAATTTTAAGATTATTTTGCGATTTTTTTGGAGTCGAAAAAGACGATTTAAAAAAAGTCGGTTATTGTATGTGATTTAAATCGTAGCCTTTTCACCTAAGCGCGATTTTTTATTTAAATATTGCAAGATGTCCAAAAAATCGAAAAATTGTATTTATACCTTTATTGATAACGAATGTACAACAGCTGTTGTTATCTAATACTACCGAGTTGTTGTTATCAAAGGTGTTGTTGAATTTGACTCTGTTGTTCCGGTTGTTTATTGATGCCGATTTTATTGTTGTATTTGTTGTCATCATCGTAACCAATTCATCTTTTGTTGATGTGTTGTGTCGTTGTTGTCGTTGTCATCGCTGTTGTTGTTGTCATTGCCTCTGTTGTAATCATTGTCGCTGTTATTGTTTTCAGTTGTTAGCTGTTGATTAGTTGAATTGTTATTTACGTTTTATTGAAAATTATTAGTATTATTGTTGATTTTAGTATTGTTGGTTATCGACTTCTTTGGTGTTATTGTAGTTGTATTATGGTTGTATCTGTTGTTTATGCGGTTGCTGAAGATATTATCTTTCGGATTTGTACATGGGCATGTTAGTGTTAGTGTTGGTGCGTTTGTTTGTAGTGATGTTATCAGAATTGAAGTTATTGTTATCCGATGGTGTTATTGTTGTGGCCATTGTGAATTTAGGAAAATATTTTTTAATAATAGCGTTTCGTAATGTAGTTGAATTCGAGGTTGCTGTGGTAACTATTGCGGTTTTTTTATTGCTTGAGCTAAGATATGATAATGATGGGAGTTTTTATTTATTCATTTTTTCATTTTTTTAAATGGTAGAAGTGAATGTCATTTTTGTATACAAATGAGGGTCTTCGAATAGGTAGTTTATAGTGAAAAAATTTCACTTTTTTTTTTTAAATCCCTGAATTGTTTGTGGAAAGGATATGTCAACTTTCATCATCCCTCTAACCTTGGCTCTTCTTGATTGGACGATATTTGAATTTTATCCGCGTCAATAATCCACAATTTAGGAAAATTTTGACTCGTGTAAATTGCAAAATGGAGAGAAAAAATACACGGAGACAACGATTGGGGTGATTTTTTCTGTCATACTTGAAACATCTCGTTCGTATGGGAAATTCGGCTGCGGTAAAAAGAAAAAAATTAAAATTCGCGAAATGTTCGTCGACGAGGATTAATTCATCGATCACGTTCGACACGGACCACGGATGACGTGACGACACCGTTTGCCCTACTCAACGGCGAATGAAAATTCAAAAATTAGGAAATTACGTATTTACGTCTAGAGAGCTGGTCTCGTTTCGACGTTAAAAATTACGTCCCTTTCGGTCTCGTTTTGCTGAATTTGCGTTAACGAATCGTCGGCAATCTTGCGAGTGATTTGAATCCGTTTTTTTTTGGAAGCGACATGAGGGAGGGGTATTTACGGTACGGAATTCTCTTCGAGTTACACCGGGGTTCTGATTAGACGAAGTATTTCCGGGTCTGAGTTCCTTTCTTATTCTCTCGTTCAATCAAAAAAAAAAGAGGAAAGAAATCTCGCGAATAAAATATATACTCGGGTTATGGAACGTGACAAGCGATATGTTTGTATTAAGACGAACACATTGCCACTTGTTCGGTTAAGAGAGTTTTTTGTTTACTTCTCTTTTTTCGCGCGCGTTCGCGAATGGTAATGCCGTTCGGGAGGATTTTTCTTTTTTTTTTCTCGTTCCTTAGCGAAACTTTTCACGTTTTTATAATGATAGATCGTGCATAATTTCCTTTTTTTTTCCGTAGCCTATACACGATGCATTTTAACGATATCCGCGGCGTGTTTTTTTCCTCGACGTGGTCGTTGTCGGTTTCGAGATTACGTAATCCCGAAGGAGAAAATATCGCATGTCGACGAATGCGAGTTACGACACGAGTCGAATCAACGTGAGATTTCGCGGTATCGGCAGTTTTTTTTTCGTCAGTTGGTTTTGTCACATGTGAAAAACGTCGTAGAGCTTTATTACGAAAGGGCGAACCGATATTAAGGCGGAATTGCGCAGCGGCGAAAAGACTTGGTAATTTTTCTCGTTGTTTATATCGCCGTCTTGGAAATATCGCGAAAAATTACGGAAATTAAAGCGACGAAACGAGTGCTCGTGTGATGGAGAAAGAAATACAGCGAGCTTTTATATTCGGCGACGCGGTATTATTACGAGTAGTATAGAGATGATCGAAGCTGCGGAGAAAAGCATTGTGCGAGTTAAGCTCGTTTTCGTCGATGAAGAAAAGAAATTCTCGTTATCGTCGCGTTGTGTCGCAACAGTGCTGATTCGAGTGTAATTGGATTTCGGTTTAGAGGAATAAGCAGCTTCGGCGTTTCAACGTTATGACGTAATTTCCGTCTGTCGAATGCTGCGGAAGGCCGATAAGTCTATTTGGAGTATTACCGAAATGCGAACTCGATGGGTTAACTTCGGAGTAACGCGTTTTTTTTGTGTAGATACGTTCGCGTTTATTCGTAAATACGTCGCGCTGACCGTGGACATGGTCAAGGTGAGATTTAACGAAGGACGAAGGTATTACCAATTTTTGATGATGGGTTTGCGCGATGGTTTCGTGGAGCCCGGAAACGGAATTGGAAAACGGAAGGCGGCGGATTTCTTGGAAGGGATTGCTATTTTGTATAAACACGTGCCGGAGTTTGAAAAATTGAAAACTTCTCTGAACTAATAATAAAAATAGCAGAAATGGGTAATTACAGATAATTTACCTGTAATTACAGGTAATACGCCCGTAACTACCAAAGATTTACAGACTATTTTCAGTAATTACTGGTAATTTTCTGGTAATTACCAGTGATCACTGGTAAATTTTCCGGTATTTAAAAGTATTGCTAGTAATTTTTCTGTACTTACAAGAAATTACTCGTTATATTCCGGTAATTATAAGTAATTACTGGTAATTTTCCGATAATTTCCAGTAATTACTGGTAAATTTTCTGGTAATTTTTTCGTTATATTCCGAATTACTGGTAATTTTCCGATAATTTCCAGTAATTACTGGTAAATTTTCTGGTAATTTTTCTGTATTTACAAATAACAGCTGATAATTTTCCTGTAATTACAAGTAATTACTGGTGATTTTCTGATAATTTTCACTAATTACTGGTAAATTTTTTGGTAATTACAAGTAATTGCTGAAAATTTTCCAACAATTAGCAGTAATTAGTGGTAACATACCGGTAATTACAAGTGTTGTTGGTAATTTTCCTATACTCACAAGTGATTACTGGTAATTTTCCTAAAATTTCTTGTAATTACTTGTAATTTTCTGGTAATTAAAAGTAATTGCTGGTAATTTTCCAATAATTATCAGTAATTACTGGTAACATACCGGTAATTACAAGTGTTGCTGGTAATTTTCCTATACTCACAAGTAATTACTGGTAATTTTCCTATAATTTCTTGTATTTACTTGTAATTTTCTGGTAATTAAAAGTGATTGCTGGTAATTTTCCAATAATTACCTGTAATTACTGGTAACATACCGGTAATTACAAGTTTTGCTTGCAATTTTCCTGTACTTACCAGCAATTACTTGTAATTTTCTGGTAATTACCAGTAATTGTTGCTAATTTTTCGGTAATTACCAGTAATTACAGGAAAGTTGTCGATAAATACAGAAGATATGTGGTAATTTACAGGTAATTTGCCGGTAAATACAAATAATTACAGGTAATTTTCCAAAAAATACCATAAATGATGATGAGGAAATTTTTCAAGGTTTTCTAGTGGACAAATGGTGATTGTTCTCATTCCTTTTCCTCTCAACGCTGCTCTTAGAGCTAACAAAATCGAGCCGAACTTCATCACAGTCGTCTATTTCCACTCCTTGTGAGCAATTCTCTTCTTTCAAGCCTGCGAAAAGGCGAATTCCACGCTATGCGTCGTCAACTACGCATCATACGTCGCGACGCCGCCACCGTCACCTCGTCCTTATCACGTTTCGCACACCATCAACCGCGTATCATCTCTCCGCCGAGCGCTGTTTTGCGTCGTAAAACTCCATACAAAAGTACCGAGGCGCGAAACGCCATTAAACGAATCCGTCTTTCGCGAGCGCGCGAAATTACCGAAATAAAAGGCTCGTAATTATGACGCATTCACATCGCGATAACTAAGATGACAAATGACAGAGAGCAATTTCAATGGCTTATTATGGAAACTGTTTTTCGTAATTTGATTGGCGCCGCGTCGCGTTTATCAAAAGCAAAGTAAAACATCCTCATCGCGGAAACGTCTCTTCCGCGGTCTTAATTTATATTCCATTGTGGTTCGTCGTTTTATCTATTTATTACGTCGAGTCGCACGCTGTTGCTAATTTTTTTTCCGGCGCGTAATTTCGCGAATTTTTTAGCCGTGTTTTTTTCTCGTAAAAAACAAATTTCTCGACGACGAAGATGACATTACACGTGACGAAAATTACGGCATGCTCAGTTCTCCCGTTCGTCGAGAAAATTAAGAATAAACGAAGAAAAAACGCGACACCGTAATAAACGATATACGCAGCTTCTCGTATATCACGCGTTATATTTTACACTCGAGAACGACGGAAAAAACCCGATATTTTAGGCCGTTCGGAGGGTAGCGGGGTACGCCGTCGATGAGCTTTTACACCTACACGACGTATGGGGCCAGCTTTACGTAAATACGTTGAATTATTAGACCTATATAAGGTCGTCGTTATGTACGCGGCTACGTAGTACGTACCGGTGTATACGCATTACACACCTATACAAAGTCATAATTGATTTGTGTGCGAGGTGTTGGTTTACGGGCTCGCTAAGTGCCAAGGTACTCGGTATTACGGCCGCGTACACGTGTAACGTAATTTTTCTTAATTATCGTTTCGAGTTCGCCGTTACGCCGCCTAACGTAATAAACGACCGAACTAGCTTTTCGCCTGTATTTCGATAAAGTCGAGATATAATCGAATGAGGTTATCGCAAAAGCCCAATGTACTCGTAGCTGTAGTATTTTTTCTTTTAAGTGACAAATTTCAGATTGCTTTTTAAAGCTAATTTTCTGGTAAAATTAGACATATATCCGGCAAAAATTCCCAAAAAGCTGAAAATAGAGATGCTCATGTGGAGTTCAAACACTCCCGAAATAATTTGCAGGCCGCAGGTCTCCTAGGAAGGAAGCCGTGATACCTCAAAGAGAGGTAATTTTCTAAAAACTTCATTCCGACTCAAATGTGCTTCCTCAAATTTCACTTAAAAGGGAACTACTTAAGGTGTCCGGCTCGGATTTGAACATGAGTTGGATTTTTAGAAAGAGCATGTCAAGAAAACCCCAAAACCAAAATTTTAGCTGCCCAAGTTGATTTTTGGATTTTTGGCGAATTTGTGAAATTTGGAAATTACGAAATTTCGATTAAAAATAAAGAACTAAAAAAAATTCGAACTCGCTGAATCCGAAAATCGCATCGGGGAGCGGTTCTGGAGCCTCCAGTGCGATTTTCAACTTTCTCCAGGAATTAAAAATGCTCCAAAATGGCTTGCCGATGCGATTTTCGGATTCAGCGGGTTCGAATTAGGAGGAAAACGTTTTTTGCGTGATTTATAATTATTTTTCGAGTTTTTTTTTTTTATTCTTTATTTTTAATCGAAATTTTGCAATTTTCAAATTTCAAAAATTCGCCAAAAATCGAAAAGTTAACTTGGGCAGCTAAAATTTTGGTTCTGGGGGCTTTTTGATTTTTTTCCAAAAATCCGACTCCCGTTCAAATCCGAGCCGGACACCTCACGTAGTTCCCTTGTTAGTGTGCCACCCAGGCTTTGAGATTCTGCATCAATTTGATTAATTTTTTTCTCAAGTTAAAACATTTTTTAAGGTGTTAAAAAAATTGATTTGAAGAAAAAACTTCATATGCGATGTACCGAAAAAATTGATAGTTTTCGCGTAAAAAAATTATTAAAGAATCGCGAACGTTTGCCCGTCAAGTTGATACCGGCCGCCGCGTGCCAGCGGGAGATGTACGCTTACGCGTCGGTACCGTTTTCCACGATGAACGTTCGCGTTTCAAGGTAACGCGGTTGTCGCGCGTAAGCGTATATCTCCCGCTAATACTCGGCGGCCGGTATCAACTTGACGGGCCGACGTTCGCGATTTTTAATTTTTTTTTTACCCGAAAACCATCGATTTTTTTGATACACTGCACATGAAGTTTTCTCCTCATATTTATTTTTTAAACACTTTAAAAAGTGTTTTAACGAAAAAAAATCTATTATTCGATTTAGCTCTAAAAATGGCGCGTAAAAGGGATTTCTAAGGAGTTTATGCATGTGCCCAAGCTCAAAAAATTCTTGTATCGCATGGATACGCTGCGTAATATTTTCAATTTGCTGGTAATTCTTCTCGGGAGGGTAGGGGGTGGAGCCTTGTTTGAAAATTTTAAAACGCTTTTTGAGGGGGTTGTTATTTTGATTTCTGTATTGTGTATATTGTATAAAATGCCGCGTGAAATTTTACGCCTAGTAATTTTGGAATTTATCATTTTTTCTTTTTTCGTAAATTAACCATATTTTGTAACCTTTCTTTGTTTATTTCCTCGTTTCAAGATACGTCACGTTGCCGCAAAAAAATGTGTTCAATTTTCGTCTTGTTTCTAGTCCAATGAAAAGAGTAGAGATGCCATGTGGAGGGGAGGAGGTAACGCGACAATAAAAAATCGTTACTACGCGTCGAGAAACGTCATCTCTCGAAGCGTTTATGGAAGTTAATAAATTTGCCTAGCTTGTTCGCCGTAAATTCGCGTTCTCGGTTTACTCAGCGGGCGGTTCTCGTCGGTTAATACGATCAACGTCACTTTACAAGTCGAATAAAAAAGTAATTTTCGATTAACGCCAATCCGTCGATAATAATTTATTTGCATTTAATACGTTTATCGTTTCTTTCGATGACCTTTCGAGGGTGTTGACCTTCGTTGACGAAGAAGATAGGAAAGTTCGCGAGGCGCGAAGAAGTAGTAGAGGGAAAAGTAGAAAAATCACTCTCGGTGAAACATTTTCTCTCGCTCGAGATCAATTATTCATATTTATTATGCCGGAATTTCGTCGTTTATTCGCGGTTTTTCTTAATAAAGGCGAAGTGGGAGGGGGATTTTCTTTCGGTTACAGAGTTTCGTTGGCGTTCGCGTGTGTTTTTTTTTTCTCTCGTCGCCCAAAAGATGGAGAAAATTACGCGACGCGATTGGATTTTGGAGTGGGCGGGTGGGGTAACCAAATGAAACGTGGCTTTCGGTGTGAAACGAATATAAAACGTATCACGTTGTCAAGTACAGATTTGTAATTTGCATGGGCGTTGTTATTCTTAAACTCGAGTAAACTTTTTTGTTTCATTAATTAAATACACGAGCGCGGCACCTTTTCGCGAAAACTTTTCGCCGCGGGATTCATTTATTCAGGACGCCGAAGCTGTTGGCGTTTTGGCTCAAAATACGAGTTTTTTCATCGACGTTATGTCGCGAAGGTGGAGCAGAGAATCTGGAGACGTGGTGTGTTTGTGTGCGAACAACGACGTGATTATAGAGGAAGAGGTACCGAAATGGGATAAAAATCGTGTTTCTATTTCATTCGGACGGTTGTATGACCGTAGAAGCCTTTTTAATTGTTGGTAATTCAATTCGTCGGTGCGTTCGATGTTAACGTAATCCTTGGAATAACCCGGTGGTCACGTTTGGCCTGATTTAAACCTTTTGTTTGTAGTGAAATGACGTACGTGAAGTGGAGAATTACCAGCGATGGCGATGTTTATAGAGCTCGAAAGTTTATCGGGTTTATGGATACATAAAGGTGTGTTTGCGTTGTTGGACGATTTGTAAATTTGTAATTTTCGACGTGTACGAGAAGGTAGTTTACACGAGGGTATGTGGATTGGATGAGGATTTGGTAAAAGTTGGGGAATATTGGTGGCATCTCGAATTGACGACGACTTTTTGGCCGCGAAATGGGCAAATTGTTGCGGAGAGCGATTCAGGGGTGGGTGGGGTATAAGGGACGAGGAATGTGATTATAATTAGTGGTTGACTTGCATCGATAATTATTTATCGGAATTTGCAACCCTCTGAAAGGTGTTCAGACGACAGCAGCGGTTTGAATTCGCGCATCGAAATTTATAATTTTATCGAAGCACGAAATGCGCCTGTTGATTACTTGCCGTGTTTTTTTCCACGTCGGTGATATTATAAGGAAGTAAAATTATACGCGATTTTTATGAATATTAAAATTTTCACGATTCGGGAATTAGAGGCGTTATAAGTTTTACGAGTTTTACGGAAGTAAGATTTTTGATTAAAAAATAAAAACATCGCGTCGTCAATTTTACCGAGGTTTAATTTATTTACGATCGCGAGGGTCGTCGCGTCGCGAAAATATAAATTAGGCGAATTTCCTCGACGAAAAAAATGAAATTAAGGGTGTTTTGAGTGACGCTATTGTGCGAATTGTGAAGTGTGTATTGAACGGTTTGAATGAGCCGAGCGAGGTGTGATTAGCGTGAAATGGTCTTTGAATGCGATAATTTCGTCGGAATATTTAACGCGATTGTCGGTGTTTCGAGCGAACCAAGTAAAAATCGAATATTTTTCATTATTAATGAACACGCAGCCGTCGTCGCGTATCGGTGTTTATGGTCGGGAATTTTCTCCCACGAACACGAAATGTCTACTCGAATGTTAATTTAATTACACGTTCGAGTATTTCGATTGGAAAGTGAAACGAAAATATCTACTTAATGTCTATATTTCGAAGGTCGATGGGGCAATGAAGGAAAACCGTGAATTTTTTAGGATCAATGTGAATATTGGCTTTAGGGTGCTCCGTGTTGAGGTCATTTGATTCATGACAAGGGAACCTCTCGAGGTGCCCTTTTCGGATTTGAACGAGAGTTGGATTTTTGGAAAGAGCATGTCAAAAAAAACCTAAAACCAAAATTTTACCTGGGTATGTTGACTTTTCGATTTTTGGAGAATTTTTGAAACTTGAAAATTACGAAATTTCTATTAAAAATAAAGAACCAATTAAAAAAAAAAACTTGAAAAATAATTTTAAATTGCGAAACAACTATTTTCCTCGTAATTTGAACTCGCTGAATCCGAAAATCGCATCGGCGAACTGTTCTGGAGCCTCCAGCGCGATTTTTATTTTTCTCCAGGAACTTTGGAATGCTCCAGAATGTGTGTATTTGGGATTGGCCGGCTAAAAACTGGGTTCTCTCTTATTCCCGACCTACCAAACGTACTACCACATTTCTGGAAAATTCCAGCCGGACACATCGAGTGAGTTTTCCCGGACCAGTTTTTTCATAACAAAGTACTCGTATGTATTACGAACTGAAAAAAATCCGCACTTCGGAGCATTTCAAAGTTCCTGGAGAAAAATGAAAATCGCGCTGGAGGCTCCAGAACGACTTGCCGATGCGATTTTCGGATTCAGTGGGTTCAAATTACGAGGAAAATAGTTGTTGCGCAATTTAAAATTATTTTTCAAGACTTTTTTTTTTTAATTCCTTTTTTTTAATGGAAATTTCGTAATTTTCAAGTTTCAAAAATTCTCCAAAAATCAAAAAGTTAACATGGCCAGGTAAAATTTTGGTTTTGAGGTTTTTTTTCGACATGCTCATTCTAAAAATCCAGC
>QBDW01001737.1:0-14497 GCA_003261595.1 Maconellicoccus hirsutus
TTCATTACTTAAAAAATGCTCTCCTCCCAAGGCATTTTTTAATGGACCGAAAAGATGAAAGTCACATGGTGACAAGTCGGGGCTGTAGGGTGGATGTCGGCAAATTTCCCATTTAAATTTTTCCAATGAATCTCCAGTTACACGGGCGGAGTGCGGTGTGGCATTGTCATGAAGGAGAATGATTCCTTCAGTCAATTTGCCGAGTCTGCGCTCTTTTAGGAAATATGGCGACATCTACTTGTCACCATGTGACTTTCATCTTTTCGGTCCGTTAAAAAATGCCTTTGGAGGAGAGCATTTTTCAAGTGATGAAGAATGTAAAGAATTTGCCACCGAATGGCTGAAAAAAATTGGAGGGAATTTTTACAAACAAGGTATCGAAAATTTAGTATCACGTTATCAAAAATGTTTGAATATCTTGGGTGATTACATGGAAAAATAAAGAATTGTTTGTACTTTCTAAAAATATATAAACTTTTTTTTTTCTGATTTTTTTTCATTAATTTATGGCGAAGTGTAACCTTACTTATTGATCATCCCTCATATAAGATAAGATTACTAGATATCGAACACTGCTTGACAGCCCCAACAGTGTTGCCAGATTGGGCGATTTATCGCAAAATGGGCGACTTGAAAGTGTCAAAGTCACCCGAAGCCTTGAGATTTCCAGTTTTTTTCATGTTTTTCTGCAGTTTTTCTCTCGCAAACAATTTCGTCCAGGGATTTTATTGGAAAAATTGAGAATTAGAAACAATTGACTATGTCGAGCAGTACTCGAAGATTCTAAGGTGTCTGTAAAGTATACAAATATTTGAAAAATGCTGAGCTCTCATGATTGCTTCTGGAAGATAACGGAATCTACAGAAATCCCAGAACTAACATTTTATACCTACCGAAGAATATCCACGCGATTATCACGAATCTTGTATTGGTTTAATATTTAAAATACGATTTTTTCGCATCTCCGTCTCTTCACTGGCTATGGTCGCGGTCGCGTTGGAATTATAATGAGGAAATTCGCCGCATCCATCGTATCCAAACACTACATAGCGTGTATTGTTAAACGACGCACCATCTGTTCGTACTTGTCTTCCTGGTCGTAGTGTAAAAATATCTTCGGAATGGTACTCGCGCTAATACTAGCGTATTGGTAAATGCCGATGTATGCAAATAGGCAACCGGTTGGCCGGCTAAATAGGCGTATATTAACCTTGGCTAAACGTAAATAAATTACTGGATTTTAAATGGTATTTTATACTGCATCTGCTTATCACTTTATGTGATATCTTTTAAGTATATTCGAATATACCTCGGTAAAAGTATCTAGTCGCCGTTTCGACCTACACTTGCACGATTAGCATTGCCGTATCGAGCATCGCGCTCTTATTTTGAAATGTGTGGCGGCGCCTGAGTGGGCCGAAGTATCGCTTCGAGTATATAAATCAAAATCACACGTCTTAACGTCGCGCGCTAAATCAAAATATTATCCGGAGTTCGATTTTATCGTCAGATTATGCGGGTTTTTTCATACAGAAGTCTCGTCTAGTCGAGGTTTTGCGATAGAATTCCCTATTTTGAAGAATGACCGTCGTATGAAAGTGTAATTGACTCGGTCTTTCTTTTAGCTCGTGGAGATTAATTTTAGGGGCGGTGTGTCTTTTGTTGTTGAGACTCATGAGTCCTCGTTTGTACGTGAATGATGCGTAATCATGTAATGAGCCGTGTCATCAGCTGCTCGGATAATTAATTGGCGTGAGGCGAGTTTTAATAGAGTATTAACCTTGTCGATCCTTGATTAACCCTTCGATGGAGGGTTGTTAGCTATGGGTATCGTTGGTCGAGAAAATCGATCGTAGTGAAAATGTGCGGCTACATATGTTACGTCGAGTTCGATATTATTTGTGGAAATTATCAGAGGGGGGTGATTTCAATTAGAGTGTGGTAGATCGAGAAACGAGATAGAATCGTGGATGTGGTGTGTTGGTCTATTTGAAATTCCATTAAAGCTCAATTTTCCGACAATTTTTAAAAAAATTTGAATTTTTTACTCGACGTAATCATTTTTTGAAATTCATCTCACAAACGCACAATTTTAATTTATCTGGCTCGTATCAAAATTGAAATTTATTTCCAAGAATTTTTAAAACGATAAATCATAATTTGAACGATCCGTACGATAATTTATTTGAAAATGGTGCGGAAATTTTCAGATAAGAATGTCTCGTAGCGTAATCGATGGTTTTCCACGAAATATGGTGCCGAATTCTTTGATCCTAGGGGAGAGTGGGGGGATGTTTTTGAACTCAGTTTGCACAGGTGTTGGTGCAAAATAATTATTTTCATCTTGAGTACCATAAGATGAATAAGTGTTGAGAATTTTATTTTTTTAAATCAATTAATTAATTTCTTCATTTGTTATTGTTTGTTTTTGACATAAATTAATCGTTCAATTAATTAATCAATTCGAATCGTAATTTTATTTTAAAAATGTAAATAAGATATTCACTATATTGTTCTCAAATTGAGTAATTTGGCTTGAATTTGTGTAGAATTTAGCGAAAAATTACACTGTTTCTGATCATATGTCGAGAAAGAAAAATGTATTTTGGGTCAACGTTGTGGATGCCCTCACCCCCCCCCACCGCCCCCTTCGATTCATGCATACGACTTATTAACTGAAAAAAATATTGGAAAATTACCTTTGTATCATTAAACACTTTGAAATTTCTCATTTCCTTTCAGGAAGAGCTGTACCCGGAAAAAATTTCCCCTTTGTCTTTCTCCGACGACTCTGACTTCAAATATACATACCTGGTGTCCTAATAATCATAGCCCCTCTACCAGGGATTTCTGCCTTTGAAAGTTGACAGCATTTATTTGCATTATTTCAAAACAATCAGTACTGCCAACCAAAGTTATAGCGCTGGAATTCATTGATAGATTGTCTAAGATCACCGGACACTCGGTATATTCAAGAATCCGCCACAGCTGGTGAGCCAACCCTACGGATTCGATTGTCGTCCCGAACATTAGTTATAGTTATGTGTTACGCTTATTGAAATAGTACTTGTAAATACACGCGTACACTTCACACTCTCCGGAGCAAGTGACAAAAAAAATTCTAGTTTTTTTCCTACCTTCTGGGGACGCGACGACGCGCGTTAATTTATCCAAGAAAAGCCGCTCCGATTGCATAAAACGAACGCGTTTAATGAACCGGTTCTCGACGTGTATGTAAAACATACGCAGACAAACTCAAGATGGGTTTATCTACCTTCGCATAAATTACTCCTCGGCACCGTTTCCGAGTACGAAGAAAAGCATCCACGCTTTTCGTTGAGTTATTGTTTTTTACATCCAATTAGAGAAGGGTATGGAAAATTCGTCGGGTTGTTTGTCCGCGCGAAGATAATTTTTAGTATTGTACGACGCCGAGGTCGCGCGTTTTTAACGAAGAGTATCGAGTGTCTGGGAAAATTAATAATCGGCGATAATCTTCGTCGAAAAATGAGATAATCTGAGGATTTCGTGGAACGGAAAACATATGGATGGACGTTCGATCATTTATTTGTATATTCGATGCTCAGATCGAAGGTACCGATTAGATAATAACTTTCCAATAAATTTAACGAAAAAATACTTCGACAAACGACACTATATGCTCGTCGCATTGGACGCGTCATTAATATGTACGTTATTACGAAAGTTACCCAACAAAAGGGGTCAACATGGCGCCAAATGATTCGACGTTATTAGCATATAAACGTGGCGTTCGGTGGTGTGCGTTTTTTCTCTCTCTTTACGTTAATTTAGTCAACATTGTGTATAAGACTAGGAATATCTACGATGGACGTACATACGAGGAAGACATCGGTCACGATGTGTGACTGGACACTTACGAGCTTTATGGCATCGCGCGTCACGAATTCGTTAGATTTTCATAAATCAATCGATGTCGATAGCGTAAAACACGTCGGTAATGATGAAAAAAAAAAAACAAAAGATGCGTGTAGCTTGTGTAACGGAAGATCGGTAATTTTTTTAATTCGTTATTGTTTATCAATCAGTACCGTAGTCACAATGAAGCGTAAAAATTTAAAATTACTATGGCCTATGTGGTGTTTACAAGTACACGTGAGAGGTCCTCTGATCACGTATCGTGCTCAATTAACCATCGTCCGTTAATAAAACTTGTCTGTATAAGGAAGCAATGGCGGAATTTTCTTATTATCGAGATATTTTCCACGCGTGATGTATACGCATAAGCATAATTTGTAGCATGAATGGCATATACGATATACGTTCTCGGGTCAGTTTTCAATAATATGAGATTCGTAGAACCCGAAACGGTAACCGGATACATAGAAGATTGTCAATCAAATCAAATAACGTAATTACGATAACGTCGTTTACGAGGTGTCCGTTGTATGTGGATTTTGTAATAAGACGAGGTCGAAGCAAAGATACTTCCTGGAAATGGGATTTTTTTCGGCGTCGTCCTGGAAATGGTCAAATATACGGTGGCATTTTTAACTTGTGTAACTTTATATCGGTTAATATTGGATCGAATAAACGGAGGATTAAGTGACCTAATGGTCTACCTATTTTCCGCCATTTGTTGCGGAATTTTTTTCTCTAAAGCCTGTAATCCTTTCGATTCGCGTAGGCTGAATTTTTATGTTTTCATAAAACATTCGAACGTATTTAATCGAATTGAATTAGTTGAAATTTAAACGTTACATCGTCGGTATTTGCCAAAGTACAAATGGGAAAAAGGGTTAAATTTAATTTACATTAATTCCGAAACGTTCCCAGAAATGATAACTCGCGGTGGGCTTTTTAATATGATTATTTCCAACGGAATACTTTTAAATTGACGGATCAAAGTTGAAAAAATGGTGCATTGTTTGGGAAATGAAGCAAGTGTTGGTTGTGATGATTAGCGTTTTTTTTTTCTTCAATTTGTGATCTCAAATGACGAAAATGGAGAGAATGTTTTGGTTCGGAATACGTTCAAATTAGACTGATTTGCATGGAGCAGTTTCTGTATCGATTTTGAGTGATTTGATTTAAGGCGTTGAAATCACATTCACAGATAAGCTCTTTTTAGAAGTTTTGGTTCCTTAATTTCTCGCTTGTTTAATCCTCCCAAAAAGGCTTTAAATCGTGAAATTCTCGATTATGTGCGTTTTCAAGGCAAACGCGAGTATAAGAATTTTACAGCATACAGCTCTCAAAATTACAGTTTCACATTAGGGTGCCAGCTCCCTTTCAAGTCATGAAAACGTGTTCAACAACTTGTCAATTTCACGTGACATCATTTTCAAAAGTAATTTCAATATGACGCGTTACACTCAAAGTCATAAATGAGGTGAACTTACCTGACGTATAATTTTTTAAGCAGCTGTCATTTCGGGGAATTTTCCAGTTTCCTATTTATCATTGTTTGGAATTCATCTCCAGCGTTATTTATTAATTTCATGGAAAAAATTTTCTAATAAAAGTTATTCCTACTAACTTTTTTGATATTTTTGATTATTACAGAAATTTCATTCAAAGTTGTTGTGCTTCAGATTCTTATTCTTTGCATTTAAAACGATCTGATTGTCGTGGTTTTTGAGTTGAATTACTTATACTTTACGTTGTTTGGCAAGAACTTCCTTGTTTGATATTTAATCCGCGAACTGGTCGATATTTTTGTACTTATATCGTCCCATCTCTTTCATATGGAGTATCCCTGGACAATTTTGAAGGGGGGGTGCTTCCTGCCGTGTTTAAAAGTTTAAAAAAGCCGCCTCCCCTTTCGTATTTAAAAAAAAAATGATTCTATGTCAACTGTGGTAATTGTGGTTCAGTCATCAAGCTGCATATTTAAACAAGACTTTCAGTACCCCCTCCTTCTCCTCCTCCTCCGCAATATGGATAATGTTGCACATTTTTGCAATAAAATATGAAAATTTGTAATTTTTTGTTTTATTCTTCAATTTAAAAAATTTGAACATCGTTGTTGAGAAAAAAAGAATAAAAATTGTTATTCTTGGAAAAATTGCGGCACCAGCACCGACTTGAGCATCTAAATAGGGATTTTTTTATGGACGTTTTTGTTACGGCAAATGCATTAAAAATCTATTTTTTGAAAAATTTTATGAATTGCAATTTTTTCTCGTTTTATTGGTGGTTTTTGAAGTACCCTCAATACTTTCATCATTATTGTAAAATTTTTTCTTCTTTTTTCACGACATGATAATTTTACACCTTTTCTTCCCTTGCAAATTTTCTTTGAAAAATGTATTCTATCCCTGCTCCCCTCCTCTCCTCTCAATGATTATGAACCAGGTTCACCTATAAATTGTTCTTATAAATTTCAGCTTTTTTTAGATGCTCGAAAATTTTGAACAAAATGATCTAAAAATGTAAAATGTACGATTTTATGCAATAAAATTCGAGATTTTTTAATTTCTTGACCAAGAGATGAATTATCGGAATAGGAATGAGTAATTTTTGACTGGAAAAGAAAGGAAATCGAACTAACCCACCACATCCATTAAGGTATTTCCGAGGCTTCTAGAAGCAGATACAGGCATAGAACCTCGCCGCCAGAGTATCAGTTCAGTACTTCATTGTTGTCTAGTTCAAATACTCGTATTAGTTGTGTTTTTGTATCCACGCTCCATATAATTAATTTTTATCTAAATCGGTTTCCTCTCGATCCCTTATGAGCAATATTTCGAGATGAGCTGATACCATATGGCAACGAAGCATGTTCAAAATCAGATCTATCGAGTTAATAGCGGATATGAGGTATTCAGCTTGTAAATTGGCTTGAGGCAAGGATCAGATTCATCTCGATGCGATGAATCAGTCGTCGTATGTGACTAATGAAATTTTTTTCTTTAATTTTTCAATAATACAGAAACGCGAATTTATCATTAACCCATAAGTCGCACGTGAGCGTTGTTTTGGCACTTCTGAATGAAGCAAAGTGGCATGGTCGTGCTCCCTGGTGCTAAACATGGTTCGAGATGAAAGATCGTACACCGATTCGAACCGAGCGAGTTCATACACCCTTGAATTAGTGTAGCGAAGATCGGTGGCGAATCTTTTGCAGATACGATGAAAAGTTCAACGTACATTTACCGCGACGATGTGTCGCGAGGTTGGAAACGCATCGTACGTGAAATTTGAAGAATAGCGTAGAGAACCGCGTAGGATTATTTTAAATATATGCACACGAAGAACGACCATATGTTGAGACTAAATCGGCAAACCGGCGAACCGGTTTTTGGCGAGTTCGACTACCAAGTTTTCACGGTGTGCGTTTGTGTGCATCGCGTAAACGTATTATGTTGTGGACGACGTTACAAGAAAACCAGATCTACCTATCGGACGTATAAATCCTTAGCAACGTGTCGTCGCTGGGCTTAAAAAATCCAAGTGAGAGACCGCGATGCCCATTTCCAAGCAACGTGTATACGCATCTTGTATCGTAGCTTATTCTCCAAGGGTTGGCAGGTATTTCTTTGTAATCGTAGCAGGTGGCCGGACTACCTAGATGCTTCGACCTTAGATGAAAGGATCTGGTGAATTCACGGCGTAGTTTTTTTTTTCAAATCCTATGTGGTTCTTTAACCTTACCCCGAATCTTTCATCTTGTTTTAGCGTAATTAATACGTCTTGTAAGAGATTCTACATATAAACGATGTACGCAATATTCGTGTATTTTCTGAGCTCCAGATACACGGAGACAGTATCAATATGAAGATGTTGCGTGCGAACATAAATTATCCTCGTGTTAGATTGAATTTCATACGTTGTTTCTATTTCTTTTTCATCCGGTGTTCTTTCGCTGTACGAAATATACGCGAACGTAGCTCGTAAATTTTCTCTTTGATTTAACGGCCTTTTTCGCAGAGTATGTAGATGCTCGTTGAAATTTGTCGGGTTCACTTTCGCCCTAAAAGCGTTGACGGTTTGATAAATCGCGTTTAGCAAGAGCCGTTTCTGTAAATCGAGCCAGAATTATATCTTTAACGCGTTTTCAGACCCGGTCAAAAGTAACGATAATGTGGTCACGTTCGAAGCTAAGATGCTGCGAGGAATATCGAGCTACCGAAATTAGGTTGATGGAAAATTTGTTCGGATATTTGAAAATCCACCATCCGTTATAATTGCGCCTAGCCTTTTTTTTCGAAATAGTGTCAAAACGATGGTTTCCTCTGCGACGAACCGGTTCCAATGCAGGAATGCCGCCTGGACGAGTCCGCGTCGCTAATTGTAATTGTACATATCTTAATTTGGTGATGTATTTCCGAACCATTGTTTTCGTTTGTTTGCTCTTTGTGGTCTCTCGTTATGAGGCCAGATAATGGAACTGGTTCGCGTATATAACCTTGGTCTTAAAAATGGTATCGACGGGCGCTGGGCAGTTGGGCACGTCCGATATGCAGATTTCGGATATACAACCAACACGACCGAATATGTTTACAAGATCAAGGGTGGTCGACTGCGTTTTCCATATTGTTCGCGTCGTCTCGACTAATAAATTATATTTGAATGTGCCGAATCGTAGTGAGGAGGGGGAGAAGGGATTCGATATATACGACGGAGGCAAACCGTAAGAAAATTGGATTACTTGGGCAATCGTGTGTGCGTAATTTGGGGGGTTGGGAGATCTTTGGTGTGATATTCTGTATTGCTAGGGAGGCCTTTTTGCAAGACCTCCCATTAAATTAATCGTTTTTTCGCAAATTACGCGAAAAATTACATCGATCAAGCTCTCATCCTCGCTTCGATCGGAGATGCGACCTCATTATTCAGATAGACGTCGGACAAATGCTCAAGATTTGTGCGTTTTTTTGTGTATCTATGAAATGTATCAATGCGACTTTTCATATTGGCAGTGAGGTACCTGCTGTTCGTGCACAGGGGTGTACTGGGTTGTGGTATGAAATAGGATACGTCGAAGGTGTTGGAAAAAGAACGATTTCAGATTTTTTTCCATATCGAAAACGAAAAATATATTCGATATGGAAACATACGAGTAAGAAGGGAAAAAATTAGAACGCGGAATAAATCAAAAATTTCTTCGGTGCGCTGCTGGTAAAGAAGACCAGTGTAAAGACGACCGGAAGCGATTTCTCATCAAGACTTTTTTTTAGGAATTTTAGCGAGTATTTTTTTCGGTGTTTTTCGTTGTTTTTTTTTAAGAGCATTATTTTCAGCAAGGTTTTACAGCATCCTTCGGGAACTGGAGTTTATTACGGAAAATTACACTTTCGGGCTATTGCAAAACGTTATAAAAAAAGGGTATTGTTGAAGTGAAATATTACATTCGACGATGCCGAACGTTTCGAGATTCTGCTCAGAGGTGGTTTCCGTAGGTTTTTTCGGCGGCTTTGGGCGCGTCTCGAGCCGCTGATAACGGAATAGTCGGAGATTAAACGATAATACGAGATTTATGGTCGATTCGCACGCGCTTCAGAGTTGCGCGCAGCTTCGACCAAAAAATTCGCAAAAGTTTGGATATTTGTCGAGTGTAGCTGCGGTAATGATGCGTTAGAATTATTTATCCCGCGGGTACAATGCGATTCCGGGCGACGTCACCTTGCGTTTATATATGCGTTGCGGGCTCCGCAATCGTACGCCGGAACGCGAATTCGCCAAGTTTATGTTCGAGAAGCCGCTTGTAAGCGTTTTGTAAGACGAAAGGCATTGATTTTTGCGTTTCCAAAGGGGTTTTCCAAGTCTTGATTTTATTCGTGGTTCAAATCGGTGTCGTTTTTTACGACAGGAAATATTGGGTGAGTTCGATTGGAGGAAATACCGGTATCGGGCTTTTTTCACGCTTTTCCTAAGCTCTGGAATAGGGTTGGTGATAATTTACGTATTTTAGATAAAACGTGTACCAGCGCTTTGACGTGTTTACGTATGACTCAGATAATTTTGGAAAATTCGTCTTCACCAGTGTTTCCTTCGTTGCGAATGATTCAGACTTACCCTTCTATGATTAATTGCGGAAGAAAAAAGGGACCTAAATCGCGTCAGTTTTGTAAACGGCGTAACCGGCAAGCTTATTTGTTAATGGTGAAATGTGAGAAATGAGATGTAACGTGGCGTGATAAAATATTGGTAGGTGAGTGAAGTACATAAACGATGTATTTTTATACGACCAACAGATAGTAAGAGTACGCCAGATAATTCGTTTAACGTGTTCCCTTTGATGTTGTACCTACTCGAACACGCGTTAACCAAATTAAATAAAAATTAATGGTAAATTGACTAATTTCCCGACGCTATCGTAACCGCGAACGAAAGGTTGGGAAGGGTTTCAAAAGAGTTTGATTATAAGTGAACGGTACAACGCACTCGAACTCCGATAAACCTTATCTCTAGAGTGTTTTTCGTTTTTAAATTTTCATTTTCAATTGTGTCCTATCGATTCGGGTAAATTTCAATGTAAAATTGAGAGTTTACGATATAACGAGCGTGGTCTTATACACGTTGCGATATGGAAAATCTATGTAATTCGATTCGCACAATTTAATAAGTCTCGTCGCGTCTCAACACCACAAAGGGAACCTGTTGAAAGAACGGATTGTATTTCAGAATAAATTTGACCGATTGATGAAAAAGAATAAAGAAAATGAAATTGAATAAAAAATTTAAAACGTGAGTGAAATTGAAATAAAAGCGTCGTTGTTATGGGTAATGAGACAATAGCGCGTAGAAGCTTCGTGAAATACGAAAATAATGGGAATGGGGATTCCGTACTCCGCTAGGAGTGCGGTAGTCGAGTACCTGTAGAGCAAGCGCATGCTCACTATACGTGTTTAGTGGAGGATATTCCACAAAATTGTCAAAATGTTGTTAAACTTGTTCAATATTTGCTCAAAATTGCCTAAGAACTGTTGAAATGTTGTTAAAATAGTTAAGAATTGGTCAAAATTCGTTTAAAATTGCAAAAAATTGTCTAAGTGTTGTTAAAATTGTTCAATATTTGCTCAAAATTGCATTAAGACTATTGAAATGTTGTGAAATTGGATTAAAATCAATCAAAATTTGTTTAAAATTGCGTAAAATTACGCAGAACTATCAGAATGTTGTTTAAATTGTTCAATATTTGCTTAGAATTGCGCAAAAACTGTTGAGATATTACTAAAATAGTTTAAAATCGATTAAATTTTGTTTAAAATTGCTTAAAATTACACAAAATCGTCAAAATGTTATTACTTTAGAATTGATCAAAATTCGTTCCAAATTGCTTAAAATTGCTCAAAATTGTCGAAATGTTGATAAAATTGTGTAATAATGGCTAAAAATTGCATAAAAACTGTTGAAATAACGTTAAAATAGTTTAAAATCGATTAAATTTTGTTTAAAATTGCTTAAAATCTCACAAAATTGTCAAAATGTTGTTAAAACATTTCAGAATTGATCAAAATTCGTTTCAAATTACTTAAAACCGCTCAAAATTGTGGAAATGTTAAAATTGTGCAATATTTGCTAATAATTGCATAAAAACTGTTGAAATTATGTTAAAATAGTTTAAAATCGAACAAAATTTGACCAAAATTGCTTAAAATTGACCATTTTATATAATTTTATGTAATTTTGAACAAATTTTGATCAACTTTATACTATTTTTACAACATTTCAGCAATTTTTACGCAATTTTAAGCAAACATACTCAAATTTTGATTAATTCTATATTATTTTAACTATGTTTTCATAGTTTTTATACAATTTTGAGCGAATATTGAACAAATTTTCAACAACATTTTGATAGTTTATGGCAATTTTATGCAATTTCAAACTAATTTTGATCGGTTCTAACCAATTTCAACAACATTTTGATGGTTTTTCGCATTTTAATCAATTTTTTCGTCAATTTAATCAACCATTTTGTTCAACTTTAGTACAATTTTAAATAAGTATTGAACAATTTTGATCAATTATCGCAATATTTTCACAATTTTGCGTAGTTTGAGCAATTTTAAACAAACTTTGATAAATTCTGAACCATTTTAACAACAAAGTGAGGATTTTTCATGGTACAAACTTCGAAGTACAATAAATGTGATAGATATCAAAAGTTTAATAGGTTTTTGTTTTTTTTTTTCGGTATCTCGAAAGTTTTGTGAGTTATCAAATAACAATATTTTCATCAAATTTTCATAATTATGATTTTGAGTGAAATTTTTTATAACCAATATGTGACGTATTTTGAGAACTATTTTTAAATTGAATAATTTTCGAAATCCACGCGTATATCTTGATGTGACCATGGCTTCTTTGCATGAATTTGAAAAAATTTATTCAATTTGCAAGCTAAATTTATGAAAATAGATAGATCTCAGAGGTTTTTGTTTTTACCAACGTTGTTTGATGATCTTTTTCTGAATGCAAAGCGTGTTTTTATTATGTTGTTTTTATTTCTTAAATACTTATTTTAAATGTAGTGTTAATTATCGTATGCGATGAAAGCGCTATGATTTTTCAATTTATTTATATTATTTCAGTGTTAACTTGATTCGAAATTGAAAATTTTTTTTCAAATCAATTTTTAATTTTATTTCAGTAATTTTTCAAGTATATTTTTTCTGTTTAATCTGAATATTTCTCGTTGAATAATTTCCTTTAACAAATTTATATAACAAATCGTGCACAAACTGGTTGTTACTTGAGATTATCGAAACATCTATTAATATATATTTATACCATTACGACGACCTTTATTGGCCAATTTGTTTACATCGCAGCAGAATGTAACGCCTTCGAAATGACCAGCCGAGATTGTACACAGCCACCGCGATATTTGTCGTCTGTGCCACGATGGTCATCGCGATTTGTGGTCAAGTTCGCATCGCCACTATTAACGCGTTATTGTTTGGTTGTGCCGAACAATAGAAGTTGTTTATCGACGTTACTGTGGGAGACTTTTGGCGTTCGAAGCGAAAAGAATGCGAATAGGTCGCGTCGTAAAGTAAATGTCAATATGTCAGCGTGTGCACGCTGAGTACAACGAAGGGAAATTACCCGATGCCAAAAACCTTAGAGGGCAAAAGTCATCTCGCTAGAGACGTCGAAAGAGCGGAATAGAAATGAGTATTTTTTCGAAACCTTTGAGACTTGGAAATTGTTGGCGTATTCCGGTAAGAAATTGTTACGGTGTACGGTCGTTTGCTCGTTAATGCACGTTGGCTTTTAAAAGTACGCGTAATTCGGGTTACGAAGGCGTAAGGGAGGTGCTTAATGAGTATGCTCGTTGAAAGAGATTTACAAATTTATCCCTTTTTAAACGATCATCTCTTTTTGTTGTCGAGCCATTGTTTACGTTGAAAAAGAAAACGCCAGCTCGAGATATTCTTAAATCGAATAGCTCGAATGTGTTATTCGTCGTAAAAACGTGACTTTTTCAAAGTTTACGAGTCTTTTTATTTTTCTCGTATCTGTGTATTGTTTTGTTTTTGAAATGTGTATGGAGTATACATTGTATATCGCCGTATACAAATTTTAAACGACGATGCAAACGTGTAAAGTCGATATTAGTCGGATAATTTTCACCGCACCGTGTATACGGTAATGGCAGAGTATATGCGTGGATTCCTAAATTGGAAATTTTTATGTCTTTTTACAGTTGGGGGAATGAACAGGCCACAGAAGTGCGCCCCGCAGATAAAGAAGGTGGCTCCACCCTCCGTACCGGATAATTCAACGTACAGGCATTCTGGAAGTAGTTTTAGCTCGGCTGGATACAGTAGTTCGGGAGAAGATAGCTGCTTTTCGGATCCCATTTCGAAAGGTATCATTTTTCATACTTTTTAAACGTGTATCATATATGTATCTTTGTTTCTGCTACGCGGCGTTTCCATCGTTAGGTGTTTGCTGCTTTAGAGTACTAAGATGTTTCTTTGTCTCGATACGAGTATACTCGTAGCAGGGTGGAAAGGCTGGAACGATCTATGAGGAAACGGTGAGATTCGGATTTCTGTTGTACAGGTGTTGGTGGTTTCACAAGCGTATGTTGCGGCCTATTTGTGGCTGTTAGGTAAAAAGGGTGTTTTGTTTTTCGAGCGATATCCAAATGCTTCGGTGGTGTGCGGAAGAGCAAAGATAACGAGAATTTAATTCTGTTTTTATACGAGCTTCGTTGACTTGAGAAATTTCCACTTCGTGATAATGACTTCAGCGCCGTTTGAGCTTAAGAAACGAAGCAAGCTGAATTTTGATTTAGATGAAATTCCACGCCTAACGTGGTTTCGATTTTGAGTAAATTTCTTCGTCGTGTTGCCAAATAAGGAGCGTTTGAATGCTTAAAAGATGGTTCTGGAAATTCGTCTAAAATAGGGGAATCGCGAATATTATTTTTTTGTTATTTTCGGAACGGTAATTGTAATTTCCCGGGTAATTACCAGAATTGTCAGTTGTAGTTGTTCTTTCCTGCAAAGAAGAATGGCTCTGTGAAGAGGGATGAACATTTATTATGAGATTTTTAATT
>QBDW01001739.1:0-14574 GCA_003261595.1 Maconellicoccus hirsutus
GTAATTTACCGGTATTTTATGGTAATTTACAGTAAATAACACTAATTTACCAATGATTTGTGGTAATTTGCCGTCAATTTTAATTTATGTAATTCACCGGTAATTTAATGTAATTCACAGTAAGTAACGGTAATTTACCGATGATCTATGGTAATTTACTGATAATTTGTGGTAATTTACTGTCAATTTTTGTAATTCACCAAAAATTTAATTTACGTAATTTAACGGTAATTTATGGTAATTTACCAGTATTTTAAATTATATAATTCACCGGTAATTTATGGTAATTTACGGTAATTTACCGTCAATTTTTGTAATTTATCAGTAATTTAATTTATGTAATTAACCGGTAATTTATGGTAATTTACAGTAAGTAACACTAATTTACCAATGATTTGTGGTAATTTGTCGTCAATTTTAATTTATGTAATTCACCGGTAATTTATTGTAATTCACAGTAAGTAACGGTAATTTACCGATGATCTATGGTAATTTACCGTCAATTTTTGTAATTCACCAGTATTTTATTTTATGGTAATTTACGGTAATTCACCCATAATTCATGGTATTTCACGCTAATTTACCAGTGATTTAATTTATGTAATTCACCGGTAATTTATGGTAATTTGCGGTAATTAACGGTAATTTACCGTCAATTTTTGTAATTTACCGTCATGTTGTGTATTTTACCACCAATTTGCGGTAATTTACCGTTGATTTACAAGGTGTAGTTATGCGTAGTAAACAAGAAATGTTTAAATATTTGAATAAAATGAAAACAATACACGTGATTGTTTGTAGTCATCGTATTATGTGTACTCGAGTATAATTGTACATATATGTAACCAGGTAACTACGTGTACGTATACACAATTTCACGAACTTATCACGTCAAACGAGTAGGTAAAGCACCTACCTAATTACCTACCAACCAGTACCTGCGCGAATAAGTAGTACAATTATTTCAATTTATAACGTTACAATTAAAATAATAAGAAGATAGGTATTCCGGTTATTTTTGCGGTAAAACGCTAACATCGCGTCGTTATACTCGCGCTCGTCGTACTCGCAACATGTTTCATGGTTACAATATGGTGCATCGTTAATTTCCCACCACCGACTTCCTGCATACTTTGCCAATAAACCTGAAGCGTCAAGTACTCTGTGTGTGTATGTACAACATCAACGCCAAAAATGGTTATTATTCATCGTAGTGTTACGTAATCACGGCCAATAACATCAATGAAATGAACACCCCATGCATCTGTGTAAATGCGTACTACGTAGCACGTACATTACGTAGGTTTAGATATGTGTAAGTGCATGTAGATGTACTATGTAGTATGCACTATGTACTCGTATACTAGATGAAAAAGTAGCTCTTTATTGGTGCATAATTATACGCGTAGATTAGATACGCGTACTTGTTCTTTAGCAGTATTATCTCGCAATCGTGTCCAAAATAATACAAGTTGTTCTTCAACATTTCTGTTCGAAAAATTTTCAACATGCCGACGATACAGAATTTTGTAAGGATTTTCATTCCAAGCATTACAGTTTGAGTAACACGAAACACGAAACAGTACCACGAACAGCATGGCCATACATACTCGTACTTGGAAACGCGTGAAAAAATTCTACGATATGGTGCTGCTTATGAATACGGACTGAAATTCCGAAAATATTTCTTATAAGACGTATATGTATTTCGTAAAAGAATTACAATTACGCGTACAAGTATTTTTACGCGTATGAAAACGAAAAAAGTACTTCACCGTAATGAAAAGATAGTTTGAGAAAGAGTATGCAAGGCGTTAATTTGATTCTCGTTACATTGGTGGGGTACATACTACAGAGTGCGTCTACGTAGTACGCAGGTATGCGTACACATATATGGCCGATACATCACATTTACATATAGAATTTAAAAAATTCAATTTTCGACCTAGTTTCTTTACAACAATCAGCAATGAAACTTGAAAACGAGATGCTACAAACTGTAATGCATGAGAAAATCGTAGTTTTTAAATTTTTACTTAAAATACTCCTACATTGACATAGGTAGAGGTACTAAGGTAATACACGTATAACTAGTAAGTTATCAATATTACACTGTATCACTACGTAATACGTCTACGTAAATCTACACACGTGTATTTGCCGCCTTTATTACTCGTAAAACTTGTTTCACAAAATAATATCGTTCGACTTTCTCTATTTTATTAACATGTACGCTTTAATACATAGTACCTATACCTACTACGTAGCTACCTACCACAGTATTTTGTAAATATGTAATATTAACAAACCAACCAAACGCCAAACAAGTAGGTATACGTAAGGTATAGGCCAAGGGGCGAAAAACATGAATGCAATTTCGACTTCACGCACTTCTACGATCTACGTAAACAAGGCATTACGCATTACACGATGAAAACTGCGTAAAAAATTCACCATAGGTAAATAATAAAAGGAAAATTTCGACGATTACGTTATATATGCGGCGAAAATTAAATTTTGCATTACGTAAAAACGAGATGAAGTATGAAAGACGTTTGATAGGTTTATCAGTTTGGCAACAGCTACAACGTACACCACGATTGCTTTGCCCTGCTTCCATCCGTAGAAAAAGCAAACTTTTTAAAACGATGTATTTCAGATACCGGCGAGAGAAGAGAAAAAAAAGGGTGAAAAAACTTATTTTCTAGATCTTATTATTTCATTGTAAATGGAAAAGTTTTCCGTATTTTCGAAAGAGCTCTCTCTTCGAAAGAAGGCAAGAAGAAAAGGAAGAAAGCATCGACACAAATGTGTTTATTTTCTATCTTAAATTACATTCTAACCAACGAAAACTCGTTCGGATTATTATTGAAAAAAGAAGAAGAAGAAAACACGCGCACACGAGCAACTTCATTCCAATTCGTTAAGTAATAATTTTACCGATCAATTGAAACCAACAAATTGTTCGCAAGTACGTTGACATGTGCATAATATGCCTAAACAAAAGCCTAAATAAGTAGATAATTAAAATATCACGTTAGTTGCTGTAGGTAAACCTACGTTTAGCTAGTGCTAGTAATACCTAGCAAGCTGGCTTGCTAGCTGTAGCTCCATAATACTCGTAGCCGATGAAGACAAATACGCCGAGTACTATTTAATTATATTTACCTATACTCAACTAGACAACATATCTATACATAATATATAAAATGATGACCGTTTTCTTTGTGACCTCATCACGCCATAATGAGCGAACCGAATTTCTTCAAATTATGAATATAGTAAATTACCGGTAATTATTGTAAATACGTAAAGATAATGGTAAGTTACCGAAAAACCGCAAATTTATGGTAAATCATCGTTGGTTACTAACTGTAACTCAACAGTAAATTACCATTAATTGGTGGTAAAAAACACAAAATGACGGGAAATTACTGCAAATTATGGTTAAATCATTGTAAATTACTGGTAAATTACAAACATTGATGTTGAATTACCGTAAATTACCATAAATTACCGGTGAATTACATGAATTAAACTACTGGTAAATTACAAAAATTGACGGTAAATTACAGTAAATTACCATAATTACCGGAAAATTACGTAGATTATATTACTGGTAAATTACAAAAATTGACGGTAAATTACTGTAAATGACCATAAATTATCGGTAAATTACCGTAAATCACCATAAATTATTGGTAAATTACCGGTGAATTACATGAATTAAACTACTGGTAAATTACAAAAATTGACGGTAAATTACAGTAAATTACCATAATTACCGGAAAATTACGTAGATTATATTACTGGTAAATTACAAAAATTGACGGTAAATTACTGTAAATGACCATAAATTATCGGTAAATTACCGTAAATCACCATAAATTATTGGTAAATTACCGGTGAATTGCATAAATTGAATTGCTGATAAATTACAAAAATTGGCGGTAAATTACTGTAAATTACCGTAATTACCGGAAAATGACATAGATTATATTACTGGTAAATTACAAAAATTGACGGTAAATTACTGTAAATTACCATAAATTATCGGTAAATTACTGTAAATTACCATAAATTATCGGTAAATTACTGTAAATACCCGTAAATTATTGGTAAATTACCGAAAATTACCACAAATTACCGGCGAATCACCGCAAATACTGCGAATATACGGTAATTGTGGCAACCTATCGAGATTGTATGAAAACAGACAAGCGTAGATAAGAAAGTAAGAATTTAGATTATGATGACGATGAAAATGACGCGAGGAAGAAGAAAAAGCAGAAGTAAAACCTCGTCTCCGCTCTTCAGAGTGGAAATTAATTTTTACTCTTTTTTATCGCACAGTATTCGCGTTATTAGGACACGGATACAAATGCGAACGCGCGGATAACAATACAATTACGTAGCTATTAACCAAAGCGATAATAGAATAAAAAATAAATTAAAACTTGGAAAACGCGCAACGTCGATCGATTAATTAAAGACGCTGAACGAGCAAACCGAAATAACTCATTAAAGAACTTCCAATTTGTTAACGTCCCAATTAAAGGTTCGAGTCGACGCAACCCATACATATTTATTACTCGTTAAAATATTTTCAATATTTCAACTTTATAATACTCGCGGTAATTGTGGAAAAATAATTAACCTGTCAAAATTCTCGAATGCGATTCGAGCTTTAAAAATAAATATTTTAAACGACTTTTTCTCGAATTACATACCTCACGTCCACGGTTCATATACTGTATGTACGTAATACTTATACGTATATTAATTGTATGACACTCATACAAGCACACACAAGCACCACGTCTACGAGCTGTATCCAATGATACATCTATACCTATACTTATACCTACCTATTGCCCATTAACCAACCACTTATGTTAATACCCGGTGACCGAACTCTTTTTTTGGCTCCGTAGTGAAAAGGACAGCAATGGCATAAGCAATATTAAATTGGATATCATTTTTTTCAATAAAATATCAAATTTAGTCTTATCAATTTACCTTCAAGTAGAAAAATTGCAATTTATTCGATGTTTTTATATTTTTTTTTTTTCAGACTAGGTACAGTATAAATAGCAATTTTTCAACTTAAAAATGGATTGATAAGAAAGAAGTTGATTTTTTATTAAAAGAAAGATATACGTCACTGTTCAAGCCAATGTTACCATTTTTACAACAAAACCCGCATTAGGCATGTTACTACAGGCCTAACGCGGTACCGCGCGCAATAGTAAACGAGGCACTACAGTATAGTGGGAAGTTTCGGACAACGCGCGAGCGCGGTTTTTGCGATGTTTGACCACGAACCCGGGGAGGCAAAATTTTGAAAAAAATATACGACATTTAGGGGTCGAAGATACATCGAAAAAATGAATTTTAAAAATTATGCCAGTTCAGATAGGTACTTAAAAAAAATAAAGAAAGTCGAAAACCCCCGTTTGGAGGAGAAAAAATTGAAGTGGGGGTTGCTGATTTTTTCATGGAAAGCCCTTGTAAGGGTCTACCATGCATCAAAATTTCAATCAATTCTGTTAAATTTAATTCAAGAAAAAAATTCCTGTCTGGTTTTCGAAAAAAATTATTTTTCGAAAATGTGGTGAGGGGGAGTTAAAATTTTGACCACGAACGTTTCTCGATTGTACCCGCTTACCACCCAAATATCATCAAAGTCTGGACCCTGAGGCAGATATCTGCCTAATGCCTAAAGCCTTTCAAGATAACTTCATCTTTTAAACGTCTCTAGCACCGGGTGGCCGATTGATCGTGGGTCCCTCTGGGAAAATTAATTACTTTTTTTCGGTTTTATTGTAAAAATGGCAGCAATGGCCTAAACAACGTTGAATTGTCAAATTTGGTCGTATCCACTCTTAAGTCGAAAAATTGCAATTAAGGTAGTTTTTATCAATTCTAAAAACATTGAATAAATTACAATTTTTCAACTTGAAAATGAATTGACAAGACCTAATTTGATTTTTTTAATTATAAAAATTATATCCGATTCAACGTTGTTTAAGCCAATGCTGCCGTTTATACAATAAAACCGAAAAAATGTAATTTATTTTCTCAAGGGGGCCCACGATCAATCGGCCACCCGGTACCTCTACTCAGTACCTCGTTACCTACTACCCGAACCTACCTAATCCACTTATCATACTCGAAAAACGATGAACGCTGAACACCAGATAAGCATGCGAGAACAAAAGTAATCCGACCAGCAAAGCAAGTGGTGGCGCAGAGTGGCTTTTTTGTATTTGCATTCCCATTACACACAGCGTTGCAAACCGAGCTGATGTGCTATGCAGTATTACAACATTCAGTACAGTGTATGCAATCAGTATATTAGCTAGAAGCTACACCTTACTACGAACATTGTAGTGCGAAATCCTAATATTTCATTTTTGAATGTACGAGCAGAAAAGAAAAGCAAGAAAAGATGACGATGATGATGATGGAGATGAAGAAGAAGAAGAAATAACGCAAACGAACTCTAACACGAGGATAACGAAAAAAGAACGAGAAGAAAAGGAACCTCTCTCCGCCGCGCTCTATAGTCGGAATATTCCCTTCTCTTAACAAAAGCTCAAATTCTGCGAGAAAATCGTATCATAAACACCTTTTCGTTCGATTTTCCAATTTTGAAATTCCAAACCTCCTTTTAAATTCAACGTTCATAATTCTTCGTTAATAGCTCTTTCTCTTCTACGCGATATAATTTTCTGTGTTGTCGGGAAGTTATTTTCGAAAACGTTGCGCAAACTTCCTTATCTTTTGAAATTTACTCGTAATAATTGTTCCCAAATGGGCGCTTCAAAATTTTAACTACAACAAAGCTCGTAAATCTTATTTACGCGCTGTTATTATATTTTATTATGTAAATTGCAATTGGAAAGCAGATTACATTAAAATGTTAACACTTGGTGCGCAACCCTGCTCCCTTCCGCAACGCGCGCTTGCCACCTTCTTATCTCATAACACGCAAAAATTTTACAAACAACAACCACGATAAAAAGAAACTACACGCTGGCGAAAAAGGAAGCAGAGAAAAATTAATATTCTTAATAAGTTCATTTATCGAGTGTTTCTCCGTTCATTTTCTAGCACAGTAGGCGTCCTACTATAGTACTCGAGATACCAGAAGAATAAACGAATTTGTTATTGAATATTGCAAAATGTAGGTAGAGGTACTTTAGGTAGTAGTTGGCTAACCTAATATTTAATTACCTACCCCTACTTTTTGCCTACATCTTAAAAATGCGGTTATTTATTGTACATGCACGTAGTACGCACTACGTAGTTAGAGCTACGTGCATGTAGTACGCCTACACAGTACACACTATACACTCGTAGTGCATTAATTCGTGCACAGTCGCGCACCATACTCGACAGTCGACATTGGTATGTTGCCTACAATCGATATACATTATTATACACTATGAATCGAAAACTTTCGATTTACTTATCGGGAGAAAGCGACAATATGCCATTTTTTTAAAAACATTACGTACTCGTAATTGCTCTCGAATAACTCGAATAGGTATTAGGTACCTAATGGTAACATCATCATCCATAAAATTCATTTCCATTGCCGTATTACGCCAATTTACAGATAATCGAGTAAATGCAAGTATATCTAGTTATCTACACTACATACGTGTACGTGCCACCTAATTACTCAGACCTAAACTCAGTACCTAGGTACCTAGACCTACTACCTACTGCCTAGTACCATGTACGTTGCCTACGTATTCACCTCAACACCTCTAGCCTCCTCAGCTTCACCTTCAGCACGACCACATGCATCGCGTTCTCCTACCGCGCGACTCGAAATGAAAATACGCTTGTGTAATCTCATCCAACGCGACGTTTAATTTCTGTAAATCGTCGTTCGAATCGCAAAATCCACGAATATCAAAATGGACAAACGTCAACTGAAGCGATTAACGCGTCGTCGAAGATTAATTAACGAATCATCGCCACAACCAACTCAACAAAACCACATCTTGTACACTACATACCTATAATACTTTATGCTTATACTATCTCGTCATTTTTAAACACTTGAGAATTACGGTTTAATCAATTTCAAACGAACAATGACATTTTGACATAAATTCGCCCATGTCAATAATAGAATAAAAAACCAGTATTATAAAATTTTAATTGCCTTTCCCCTTCCTTCACTATCTTACTTTCTGTTTCTGTACTTGAGCAGCAGCAATCGCGGGTATTAGGTAGGTACAGGTACTAGGTACTTTACCGCTACATGGGCCCTCGGTCTCGGAATTAGTTAAATGATATCGAGCTAGGTAGTGGTTCTACCGAAAACCATTATAATTCACGAACACGTTCTCAAGTACCCGACCAGGCGATTACATTGTTGCCAGCTAGAACATTCATATTTTCATCAACTCGAACATCTAATATCGTGATATCGCCTCGAGTGAACGCGCGAGCGCCGACGCGAATAAAATTTTTTCAATAAGTAATCCAGTCTTAAATTTAGTCATTATTACCTACAAAAGTACATACGTTTAAATGGTGATGATTGTTCCATACACGTGCCTCTACCCACTACTTCCATTGAGTATATATGACCGTCAATAAGAAAACCTCGAAAGGTGTCCAAACGAAATTTTACAGGAGAAGCGTTGTTCATTAATTATTATATTTCAATTTTCAATGCATCAAGTACTTGTATACCAATTTCTTCATACTGCTGTGTTGAATAAAAGCTGATGTATTGCGTTAATTTCATTGTTCTAAAGTGAAATACACACAGAATATAGTTCTGGGATTGAGTTCTATTAAAATTATTTCCATTGGTTAGTAAAACATTCAATTTAGAAGCTTTATTTGAAATTTTTAAGAAAAAATTGAAGTTGATGGAGTAGGCAACTTTAACCTCAGATATGAGGCACTTGTAGTCGACCAAGGGGAAATCTGAAATGTTCACGTGAAAGAGGAGGGTGTCAATGCCCAGAAACGTCAAAAAACCGAAAACTGATTTTTGGACGCCTTTCGAGGTTTTCTCATGGACGGTCACATATATGTACTTCCCTAAGCAAGTGAACAAGTCTATATTGTAGTGAAAATAGCAATACTCTGGTGAACGTTGTAATGAGAAGAAAGACAAGACGTTTCGATCCAAGGAGAAAATAACAACTTTTCTCGAAGTTTTAACACGAGTATTTTTTTATAGCAAAGTCAAACCTAACCTAACATTTCCTTGAGAAGATTTTGAAGTCCGAGTGATTTTTTTTGGGGAGGGGGGTACCGCATTTCGGACTTTTCCAATAAAGGAAATTTATTTCAAAAAGAAAAAATGAGGAACATATGAGAGATGGGGAACACAGCCTACCACCGCGAAGTATACGCAGTGATGCACACCCTCCTGAGCCAAGGCAATTAAAAATAAAAATAAAATAAAAATTATAGTAAAACCTATAACAACATAACAGAAATGAAACATAATACAAGGCAAAAGAAAATAATTATCAATCATATAGCAAAATCAAACCTAACCTAATCTCTCTTTGAGGAGGCACCAAGGTCTCAGTGACTTAAATCCGAGTGATTTTTTTACAGCTGAATCAAACCTAACCTAACTTCTCTTTGAGGAGGTACCATGGTCTGAGTGATTTTTTTACAGCTAAATCAAACCTAACCTAACTTCTCTTTGAGGAGGTACCATGGTCTGAGTGATTTTTTTACAGCTAAATCAAACCTAACCTAACCTCTCTTTGAATGGGTAATTCCTCTTTGAAAGGAACCAACCAACACCAAATAAACTGAAAATGATCATACACGTACACTTTGTTCTCTCCTGGAATTAGAGCTCCAAATGTCTGCTCTCATCACAGAAGCGACAACATCATACAACGTTACCGATATTAAATTACTGTTGAGCTTCGCAGGCAATCCTAAGTCGGTCATGTAATTTTTGAAAATAATGTACATAATACACATGTAATGTACGAAGTAGATATACAAGATACTAGGTAGACCACACTCCTATTCGTGTACATTTACAGTGTATTACGTACTACGTAGTACGTACCTAATACCTATCTACCTACCTACATTATATTGTATTATTTGTTTTCTTGGAATGCGCGAATACGTTATAAAGGAGAAATATCGAATAAAACGCGTACAATATAAATGATGCAGCTTAGATACCGAGAATAATTATCTAGAAAATAGAATGAAACACGAAAGAAAAAAAAATCAAAAGAGAAGAAAAAAATAAATAAATAAAGAGTAAAATAAAAAAGAAGAAGAATGAAACAGAAAATAAAATGGCTGAATTATAATTCATGCTGTCAGTGCGCTCGACGTGAAATCTAGAAAAGGAAATAACATTTTAACGGACCATAAATATTCACTTGGAAGAGAATTAAAACGTTTTCTAAACTCATCGGAGATTTATATAATAAATTTGTAGCTTCAAATTAACGAGTTTTAGTTCTTAACAATAAAATAAATTGAATATAGTATGGTTGCGTTATAAACAGTTTTAAAACCCTTCGTAATTTATATCTCGAGAATATTATTTGTGCGAGAGCGGACAATTTCTCAAATATGCGACCTAAAGATACGCTTTTCATATTTTTTTTCTCTTTCTTTCTTCTTTTTCTTCTCCTTCTTCGCGATATTATTTTTTCGGCGATTCATGCATTCTTTATTGATTTAAAAAAAAAAAAAAAAAACAGGAAAACAAAACACGAAGGGCCGTTATGTTATACTCGTATACAAAGTACGTACTACGTACATCTACATACACATACTACATGTAGTTCAAGTGAACTATACATTAATGTATTACACATATTTATTACGTATGTATGTATTAGGCATATGCAAAATATAAATCGAATTATACATTAGATATACTGTACATGACGTAGTTTCTACTCGTAATTGTAATATTTTAAGCCCATGCAATATCAGCAAGATCGATTTCCAACATTTTTCAATTATCTATATTTAAGTTATAAACAAGATTCAAAAATTTATCTAAATGAAAATTTTGGCAAATTGAGTGTCTAGCTTGAAATTTTAACCTTAATTCGACATTTTTACCTACTTTTGATAAACTAAAAATTTTCACTCGGATTTTTTTTTAACCTCTTGTTAACCGTTATATTATTATTTACAGGAAATCTTTTGGATATTGCCGTTTTTAAACATTGAAAATTCGCCAAAAACCAAAAAATCATCTATAGCAGCTGAAAATTTGGGTTCAGGGGTTCTTCGATGTCCTCTTTCTAAATACCCGATTTTGGAAATTAACACCCGCAGTAGTTACTTTGCTAGACATCAAAATATATAGTGAAATTTCATCGGTAAGAAAAATCTTAAAACCATTTTTTAAGTTCCTATCCCCGCACGGGGTGAGGAGGGGAGCACGAATGCCTCTTAATATGAACATTTTCATCTTTATACCAGAATTCACAAAACCGAAAGCACTTGCATTATCAATTGCAGTTTCGTGTAGTGGTGTTTTTTTTTACATCTGATCACTTTATGTTTCACCTTAGGGTGTTTGGTGATGTGAGGGGGGGGGGGGGTAAAAGGGGTCGAATGAAAAATGGACTATAGCACTAACGTGTGCGATTCATATGTTTTCTTCAAGTGAAATAAGAACTTCGAGACACGATTTTTTTGGCTCCACATTTTAGGGGTCGGCGCCCCCTGAAGAGGAATAATACGAAAAACGCAATCTCACGATGAAAAAATATATTACTAACAAATACCCATTAATAGGCACCAAAATATTGAAATTTCGCCGGTCAGAAAATTTTCGAGAGCGTTTCAAGAATTCGTAGCTCCACAGAGGGGGAGCAAGAGAGAAGCAAGAAGGCCTCCTGGTCTCGAAAATTTTGTTTTTGTATCAATATTTATCACACCGAAATTTCTACTGATAACATCGAGTGCTGTTTTTTTATAGGATTATTTACAAACGAATTACCAGTATTCCGTCAGAAGGGTTCGGGGGTCGAGGGTAGGAGGGGTCGAATGAAAAAATTAACACCAGCAATAACATGCGCGCTTTATATGTTTTCCTTGAGCGATATTTAAATTTTGAGAGGTAACTTTTTTTGGCTCCACACTTTAGGGGTTGGCGTCCCCTGAGCGGGGGTAATGCAGGAAAACCAATCTAATGATGAAAAAGTGTAGTACTAACGAGTACCTATTGATGGACACCAAAATATTAAAATTTCATCGGTATAAAAATTTTCCAGCCAATTTCAAAAATTCAAAGTTCCATAGGGGGGAGCAAGAGGGGAGCAAGAATGCCTCCTGGTCTCGAAAATTTTGTTTTTGTATCAATATTCATCATACCAAAATTCATGCTTCTTTCACGAATTGCAGCTTTCTTTCAAAAAATTACAGTTTGCGACTGCACTATCAGGCATTGGACACTATAAGATACCTTGCATTTTGCACCTTCTGTGAGCTTGAGCTTGTACAATTGTACGTAGCATACATGACTAATTAACTGCGTAATTTTCACACAACAGAGATACGAATTGGGAGGTCGGTTTGAAATCGTGAGTAGTATCATAACATCATAGTACAAAAATTCATACGAGCATAGGGTAAAGAACATAGAAGAGTCGTATGGTCGGAGAGACGAATACTACCACAATAATGGTAACGCACTACCTAAAACATGTACTAGTATTACAAATCACAATATTATAAATATAACGATGCATATAAATACGAACCGTAACACCATTACCTTCGTAATTCGTTTCGTACAATGTAAATATTCAGTACGACATGCATGGTTGCCAAACGGCTCGCAATCTCGCATGTACTTGCATCGTGGCAAAAAGTAAAATTATCAGGAGCACCGAAAAAAAAATACCATTACGTTTCTCGTACAATACACGTTGGCACATTTTCGTGTATTTTTCGCTCGCTTCCTGATCCTATTTTCTTCAAAAATTAACACCTCGCTGTCGTTAAAATTATTATGGATTTACGTGGCTGGATTTGTGCGTTGATCAGTAAACATTAAACATTCAATACCAAATAAATTTTATTCGCGCTGTTCGTCTACATAATATAATAGTTTAACGACACGAAATAACGTCGAGATACGGAAATGAGAACAGACGTTATGTGGCACGGTACACTACTCTGATCTGAAGTATGGCAACACCAAGTGACGCGACGCAGCGCAGCGTACAATATAGACGATTTTAAAAAAGAACTTTGTGATTCATAATACCATAGGTAGCTACAGCTAGGTACCTGTTGTACTACTCGTCCTCAAACATCATTCCAAAAAACATCTCCATTCTTCAACTATTGGTATTTGTATGAAACCGAATGCAAGAAATTAAATTAAGCAATGGAATACCTACTCGTATAACATGTCGAAATAATTACATAGCCGTAGTACTAATTCTAAAATACCAAATGGTTGGTTGATAAGTAGGTATTCGGTGATTAGTTGGATTAGTAGATAGAGATAGATATCGAGTAATGGGTTTAGGTAGCGAGTATTTAATTAATATAGCAGACGACCAAACGCGCAGGCGTAAATATTCATGCACCGTATTGTTTTTCTTCTGTTCGTTTTTCTCGATATTTGGGTAGTGGGTTGGGAACGTCTAAGTATAGGAAGATAGTAAGGTATCGAGTGATTCAATGATCTTAGTCTCCCCGACTAAAAAGAAATGAATTTTTGTGCCGCATAAAATGAGTTGGTAATAATGTGAGGTTTTATTTCATAATTGATACTTCCACTATGTAAGCAACCCTTTTTATATGGCAGAAAAATTTGAAAAATTTATCACGGCATACCTACTCAATACTCGTTCGTATTCGTATAGCCCGCCGTAGATGTCATGCGATTTTATGAAACTAAAAACATAAATGTGTCGATCAGGAACTGACAAACTTAGATTACCCCGTACAAACCTCCCTTTTTTTCATACATGACGCTGTACATAGACATAAAAATAAAACATTGGACGTAAAAATGATTAATGAAAAAAGGTAAAATTTCAAAAGTGATTTTGAGACCTTAGAACCACACTACAAGAAAGGCGCATTCAAAATTTTTCTACGACTCCCCTATCCTTTCCACACTGGGGGGTCAAAAATAGCGAAAAATGCGAAATCATCAAAATATGAAAAAAATGAAAAAAATGATAGTGAAGTTGAATGTAGATGAAAAATGAAGAAAAATGACGTATTCAAGATTTTCCTCCCTCTCTTTAATTTTCACCATCAGTGATTCGCAAATTTTGGAAAATAAAAAAAAATGTAAGAGTAGGGCGGAAAAATTTGTACTTGGTCATTTTACTTCCCTTGTCATCTTCATTCAATACCACTTTCTCATTTTTTCCGCTATCTCTGTATTTTAGAAATTTATTGATTTTTCAAGTCTTAAATTTTAGGCATCACTGAAGAAAAAAAACTAAAATGCGGGAGGAAAATTTTGAATACGTCATTTTTCTTCACTTTTCATTTACTTTCAACATCACTATAATTTTTTACATTTCTTTCATATTTTCACAATTTCGCATTTTTCGC
>QBDW01001741.1:0-16390 GCA_003261595.1 Maconellicoccus hirsutus
ACATTCTCAGCATCTTCAACAAAATTCTTCACTTGGGGTGTCTTTGTTAGACTTGGGGCGACTTGAGAGAAAAACCTTTGAGACAAAAGTTGTTGAAAATTGAAAGAGGAACATTTTCTGTAATAAATATTTTTTCGTATGTCTTCTAATTTTATCATAATTTCGCTACATTCTCAGCATCTTCAATAAAATTCTTCACTTTGGGTGTCTTTGTGAGACCTTGGGTGACTTTGAAGAAAATCTCTTGAAACGAAAGTTATTGGAAATCAAGTGAAAAATATCTTTTGTATTCACAATTTTTTTCATATCTCCCCGCATTTGGCCAGTTTATTCTTTTTTTTTTTTGGAAACAACATCAAAATTATTGCAAAATTCCGTGAGATAAAATAATTCAAGGTACAAAATAATTCTTGCATAATTTGCGACAACTTTTACCCCGAAAATTTTCCCTCGGCATAACGAATAATTTCTCGCATCTATCGATATCACAACTTCGCTATATCTTGAAAAATATAATAATTAACATACCACTTCGGCGTATCAATAACCACAAATAGTTCAAAACAATTGATAAACTTTCAACGAAAAACTCTATTAAAAAATATTCCACATCGTCGCTGAGCTTTACAATAATACACGCACAAAAAAGTGAATATTTCGCAGCATCGCGAATCGCGGTTTAATTACGGAAAACTCGATAAACAAATAAAATTACAATGACAACGCTAACACGATTTCAGCTTAAACATCACATACGAATTATGGATTATAAGGTCGAAGGAAAAATAAATATTTACATATCGCATCGCTACCATTATCACTACGCGTATAAAAATCATATACACATCACGTTGAACCAGTTTGGTAATTCTGCACAGCATTGTAAATCCATAAACCATCGGTAATCTGTTGAATTTTACTTTGGTCGTAAACTACGAATACATTTTTCAGGTCGTGTTCACGTTTGAGTATAGCAAATACGTTATATTTGGACCACAACTCTACTACTTTGATCCATGGCGCTGTTTTTGTGATTGTCTCAACATCAGCGTCATCTTTTGGCCCAACTAATCGGATGATATTTGGTAAAAACGTACTATCTTCGTTATTAATCGCGTTGCAATACTTTGTCAGAAGTTTTACCATTTTTGCGGTACTTTTTGGTGGCCATTTTGTGAATCCGATCAGAGCGTATTTGCTAATTAAGGAGATGAGTTCGGGTTCCGTTAAAGTATTTCGGGTATTATCACCGCAGATGTGAGGAAGGAAGTCCGGAGCTAGATTATACTTTTGGTGCGTCTCTGTGGCCAGAGCTTCACGTAATTTGAGCAAAAACACGTTATAGAGGTTGATATACGTAAGAGGCGTATTCGGCAAAGAGTTATTCCAAAGGTAACACAAATTCAAGAAGAAATCACCGCTGGTGCTTTCGATGAATTGCGTCAACGATTTGATCTCAAAGGACGGCGTGAAAGGTATGTAATACGCTGCATTCAAAATGGCCTTAGGAATGGTGAAGAAATTCTCCCATTTTGAGTAACTCCACCCTAAAATACGTTTGGTTTTCTTGAAACGTCTCAGTACCTCGAGGGCGCCATCTTTATAGCAATTATTCACAGCGATAATAGTAACGAATAAAGGATGCGAGAGAGAGGTCACCAATGACGTAAGACGACGGAGGAATTCATCGATGGTTTCTTGCTTTTCGCAGACGTACACGAGTAAGCTAGTAAGACCTGGCACTTGGCACGGGCCAGTTCTCACATCAACGCTGGAGCTCACCTTGACGCCGTTGATTAGCGTACTCTCGATGGCCCCCAAATGAGGGGTATTTTTGTAAAATAATACTTGACAGAATTCCGATACTTTTGAGACGAATGAATGGAAACTTTCGGTATTGGAGGTTGGCAAGTGCAGTAGGAGTTTCCAGCATATGATCGATTTCATCTTGAGCTTGAGTTTGTTGCTCCGAGCGCGCACGTGATTGACGAGGAGCTCGGATAATTTATCACCGATGTAATTGACGCTTAGGGATTTCCCGGCGATGATGTTGGAGCTCCAGTGGACGGTTCGTTGGGTGTCTTTGGCATACTTGACGATGCTTTTTGGTAAATCATCGGCGTTCTTCAAGGTTCCCCAGAGTGTGATGTATTGATCGAAGGGGATGTGCACGATGTCCACGAAGTCTTCGCGCTTTTTACGTATAGAGTCGATTTTCTGTCTCCAAATACGCGCGTATTTCTTGGCGTTATTCCTTTTCAAGCGTTTTTTCACCGTTCGTCGTAGGCGTCGGTTTTCCTTCAGCGTTCTTAGCCTGATGAGGCTCTCGTCGTGTTCGCGCGTCGCTTGGAAGAAATTCGAGTATAGGTTTTCGAACTGTTGCAAAGCGCTTGTTAGGCTATCGAGGATTTCCTCGGATTCGCGGATGGTGACCGGTTCGGTTATCTCGGAGTATTCTTCGTCCGAAGATGTGGTTTCTTCCGGGTCGTAGATTTCTTCTATTCGAGGGCTTTTGATTTTCGGAGAAATTGGTACGTCGATGGGTTCTTTTATGTGAATAGATTCGTTCACCGGAGCGGGATCGAATTTCGGCAATGTGAATGAGAAACTCGCCGGAGGAGTTTTTATCACCGGTATTTCGGGTTTTTGGAAGGTAAACGAGGTGAGTGATTCCTTCGGAGGGATGTTTTCTTTACACGGGGTGAGCGTAGGTTTGGAGTCGAGTTTAATGGTGAAAGATTGAGGAGAGATGGGAGTCGGTGTTCTGGGCCCGTCGTGAGAATCTCCACTGTAGATGTCTCCGAATAACTCGATGACCTTTTGTTTTTGATCTTCGGCGAGCCAAGCGTTTTCGTTGAGTTTGTCGCATTGGTTAAAGCTGCTATGTACCTTGGTCAAGGTTCGCTTTGGAGAATACCCGGGTATTTTGGAGACCGCCTCTAAGACGGGTAATCGTTTACTGCGGAGGATATAAGACGACCCGCATTGTACCTTGATTTCAGGTATCGTAAAGGATGACTTCGAACCTCGAACTTCGTTCGAATGGTAATTAACGGTGAAGCCGTGAGATTCGATGAATGATATGGTTTCTTCGTCGGAATCAAATTCTAGTATTTTTTTCACAAACGATAGAGGAAATTTCGACGTTTGACTCCCGGACGAGTACGAATTAACGAGGATGGTTAAAATCTGCGTTTTAACCGCGCTGAAGTAACGCTGCAAAATGCACGCGTTCAAGTAACTCGTCTTTTTGACTAATTTGAAAAACCTCGTGTATAAATTTTGCTTAAACGCGAAAAATATCTCTTTGGCTTGGCGCGCATATTGCTTGGAATTTTCATCGTTCCAACGTACCACATCCGGTATATCTCCGCTGTCTAATAACAACAACATCATGTAAATCCTAAATTCCGATTCGTTCTCGCATCGGATACCTTTCTTCTCGAGGTCTTCGTACATGTTAATGAGCATTTGTAAACAATTGACTAAATTCTCGGCATTTATTTTCTCATCGAATACCTTCGGATCAGCGCCGAAGAGCAGATCTCCGCAGCATATATGAAACCTGGCGCTTTTCTCCAATATCTCGACGATACGCCTGCTGCATAGTTGCTGTTGTATGATATCTTTGCGCAAACTACGAAGTCGATCCCAACAGAAATGATACCATTCGGAAACATCGATGTTTTCTTCGATCTTTGGCATGATATTTACAACAATATGGTTCATCGTATCAATAAGCACGGGCTCCGGTCGTAATTCATGCGGTAATGGTTCATCTTGATCGGCCGAACTACGCGAATACTCCTTGACCAGTAATTCAGGTACGACGTGCATTTCATTATCGACCACTTGGCCCTCGAATATAGAAAACGAGCAGTAAATCTCGCGCAATAAGCGTTCCTTCTCTGGGCACATATCCGGACACGTGCCGTTCACGATGACGCTCATGTTCTTATTTCCGGTTTTGAAAACGCTCTCGCGAAGGTATTTGTCGCGTTCTTCTAATACCGATAATTTCTCTTGGAACGTGATGGCGGTTTTGTGCTTAAATTCGCTCGATATTTCGGGTTTAGGTTCGTCGTCTTTTTTGCGACCGTCGTCGTCGCATTTTTTACGATCGTCGTCGAACTTCTTACGTGCTAGTTTGAACTTCAACTCAGACACGAGGTCTAAATCGTCGTCTTTTTTACGCGAATACTTCTTCGTTTCGGAGACGATTTCGATATCGTCGTCGGTCCGCTTACGCGGCAATTTCGATTTTGTCTCGTGCTTCGGCGTTCGTTTCGATTTGAAATCTACATTTCGCTCTTCGTCCGATCGCATTTCCGATGTTTTGATAACGCCGAAGGTATCTTTGCTGTCTAAGATATTCATATCTACGTCGTCGTACATCATGTCGAGGCGTTTATGTGCGTCCTATGGTTTCCAATTCTGCACAGAATAAACGATCGTGTTACTCGGCTAATCGCTTCATATCCGGACGTATTCGTCTTTGAGGACTTGAACAAAACGATTACGCAAGGAAATATTACGAATATCGAGTACAAATGCGAAACAATATATTAGCGATTGAAGGAATGCGTGATTTAAATAGCGTCGACGATGTGAAATATAAACAGGAATTACGACTAGTTCGAGAATTTGTTACAAAAATACCCAAATATAACTTACCTTTTAACATTTGCAGCGAGTTGAAGCAATTATTCGAGATTCGTTAAACCATCACCTAAAAGAAAAGAATAACGGTGAGTACTACTTGTTGAGTGCGTTATAATCAAACTAATACGTCAAGCAAGAAATCATATTAAGGGTTAATTATACGTCAAAATATTACCAACAGTCACCATTGCAACTCGATATTGCGCATATTAAACGAAAAGCTCTCGAAATTAGTTATAAAATAAGCAATAAATACATCGCTTACCTTAAAGTTGGCATCGGATTGCATAGAACGGTACTGACGATACATGAAAAATTACTCAAGTTTTAAACTCGATTGTTTTGTTCAACGCTAAAGTCTTTTGGCAAGAAACTATAATTATTGAGCGGATATATTACTACGATAATTTTGAACAATTAAAAATGCACGTAAATTTATAAATGCGTAATCAATGATCAGATCATTGTTTGATTGAATTGAAAGTTTTTTTTCGATTCGTGTTTCATTTTTTTCAGCTTCAAGAAAAACAAGGTCTTCACGGTCTTGACTTTTGATTCAGTTTCGTGACGTCATTCAAAATACAGCCAATGAAATTCTTTGAAAACTTTTACATCTTTGGAACAATTTTTGGTGTGATTTTTTAATTTTTTTCTTTTCTTTGATTTATTGTTTATTAAGAGTATGCTCTGCACCGACTGATTAATTATCCGATTTACGCAAAATTCATTTAATTAATTTAAAATATCTCAACAGTCCATGCTTCAACATCACATAAGCTAATTGAAACTAATTTCATCAAAATCCCTGCATTCATGGAAATATCATCATCGTGGGAAAAAGTTTGCACTGATAAGAGAAAAAAGACAAAAATACGTGAAGTGAACACAACATTTCAATGTATTGAATTCAATTAAATTAAATTTTCAAAAGCTCATAAAACAAATTCCGCTCAACGAAAAATTGAAACTTCTTATGGATGAACTTTTAAAATACCGAATTAATTCCTCCTGTTTTAAGCTAAATAGTGAATGCGTATTTATTTATCATTTCATCAATAAAGCTAGAACTTCGTACAAAAGTTCGTGTTTACATTTCCTTCACATCTCTTCGTAATTTCGAGTTATTATGAGAGATCTCCTCCTCATCGTTTTATTGGCGAAGAAAACATCCCGTTGAAAATAAATCTAGTGAACCAGGGGTTCATCTGAGGTTGAAATTGTCTACACAAAAATTACATGAAATCGAGCGCAGCGCATTTTCAAGCACTTATAATCCAACAAAGTGATTACCTCCACTATCTAGCATCATTAATCGAGATCACTCTTATCAATAAAAAAATACATATTTGAAATCACATTTATTTCTTTGATTTAAACCAAAATACAACACAATTGCAAATCACCCTGTTTTTCACATTGAAGTGTATTAAAATTATAAACCGCGTGTAAGTTACCAAGAAAAACGCATCACTCAGCATAACACCGCAAAAACGAAAAAAAAAGGCGGTAACTCACTATTATGTAAGGCCAAAAAACAAATCACGAAAATTTTCAATTACCAACCATAACCAACTTAAATTTACCCAAGTTCAAAATTAAGCTCGATTTAGAAGGTCATGGTCTTTTTAAGCTCAGCGTAAAGCGTATTTCAGAAAACTTCTCATGTGATGCTTCAATGTATATCGCGGAGACCAAAAAAAGACTAGTCAAAAACCCGAACCACCTTAAAATTAAATTACCTTCAAATTCGCTATTAATATCTGAAAGTTTTTTCGCGTACTTACATAATTCAATTCGAAAACAAAAGAAAAATCAGTAGACATCTCGATTCGCATCGAAATAAATAACAACACATAACATCCAAAGGTAACTAAATAAATAATAATGAAAAAAAAAAAGAAAACGAAAAATAAAATAAAACCTAACAAAAAAAAAAATAGGTACAGGGAATCCAAATAATTCAAAAAATCGCTATACTGCGCACCATATTAACTAAATTTAAACATCAAAATTCTACTACAGATTCCCACATACAAAAAAAAAATCGAAAGAGAAAAACAAACAACATAAAAGATAAAGTAATATAAAGACTATATACAAAATAGGAAAAAAAGTGGCGTAACAAAAAAAAATAAATCTTTCAAGTGAAATAAAACACGAAGAATCATACTTGAAAAAACGCGCTCAGGAATGCTACAATATGTAATTACAATTGAATAATCTATAAATAAATCACAAAACACCCTCGTACAAATATTTGTCTAGAGAGATAATATACAATTACTTAGGTTACGTAACTATTTCCTAAATATGAATCAGACTTTTAAATTCAACGCGTCTGTGTAAAATCCGTTTCAATAGATTTAAAAATTCAGTGTACATACTTTGATGTAATCGAACAAAGAAAAAAAATGAAGGGGAGAGGGGCAGAATGAAAGCACATGAAACATTTAGTCACTAATATGAAAGTTTAACACACAACAAATTTGGTACATGATACTATCATTCGAGATCATTTTAAACATAATAATATTCTAATAAATAAGAAAAAAATTAAAAGGAATTACAGCTTAATAAATTAACATAAAAGTTATATAGCTGAATGGGGAATGAAATAAGTCTTTGGTTTTCTTCTAATATACCAACAAATATGAATGTAAAAAAGTACATTTTTGTACCAAATTAGCGCGACGGAGAGATATTTTCCATAACTTCTCTTTCTCCATGAAATTTAACGTCACTTCTTGAGGTTTTTACTGGAATAACGGGTTTTATTCAAATATCAATCGAATGCTAAAAAATGATAATTGTTTTGACACCTTTTGTGTACAGAAAAAATTAAACGTTATGGTAACGTTGGGTTTGAAATAACTCGAAAATTAATATTTATACGAAAAATTAGGTTACAAAAATATCCGTTAATATTTTCTCGAAAATATTACTTCAAACGTGTATTTCACCTTAGTATCATACTTATAAGGCTTCATCCAATATGGCGATTCTTATCAATTTTATCAATTTGGTGAAGGGTGTGCTCTGTGTTTACATTTTTTTTCTCTTATCAGTGCAAACTTCTTCCCACGATATTTCCATGAATATCGCATGGATTTAGATGAAATTTGTTTTATTAAATAGCTTATGTGATTTTGAAATCCAGACTGTGAGATATTTTAAATTAATTAAGTGAATTTTGCGTAAATTGAATTTGAACATTGAAACTTTGAATACGAACACGAATAACAGCGATTGAAAATGAAATTTACAAAAAGTCTCAACAGTTTGTACTAAAGATCACCATCGATAATGAAAATAAAAAAAAATTAAGAATTAACGAAGATATTTTGGGTAAACTTTACGACAGGAGTGGGTCGCAGTACATAAGAACGTTCATTATCGTTCATCTGACACACGTAAACAAAGAACGAATGGTCAATATTTATGAACGGTCTGTCTCGTTCAAGATAATTAATCAGTCGGTGCAGAGCATACCCTGAAACCAAATATGGAATTTTTACGTTGGGGCGTTTTTGTGAGGCTTGGGGCAACTTGAGAGAAAAGTTTTTGAAACAAAAGTTTTAGGAAATGAGACGAAGAACATTTTTTGTAAAACATGTTTTCTTCGTGTCTCCTCAAATTTCGCCATAATTCCTCAGAAAAAAGCCTGGTTTGGTTCGTTTAATCACCAAGCCGATAAAATTGATACAACCACCATTTTGGAATTCTCGGATAAAACGCTAATAAATCAAATTGAAAAAAAAAAACGCCGTAACAAATCCAACACCATCGAGACGAACTTTTTGGTAAACGCAAACTTTCTATGTCAATAAGTCACATTTGAAAAATATAACAATTTTTTTCAAAGATAAAACATACGGGTACACGAGCCATAAACGAATGACTAAGCAGCTTATCACTAGTAAAAATAACTATTTAGTGAACCAAATCGGAAACCGTTCCAGTAAACTATATCAACAGCTTCGGGTTTTATCAAAAAACCTAAATATTTCAACCTACTTTGAAAAATTACATATTCGAAGTAAAAACCAACACCATCTTCATGGCACTTGAACTACGATGGCACAGAGAAAACACTCCCCATCGCGCCAATTATAAGCTCGTTAGTCAAAATTTCACGCGTAATTTGGTCCCGTGGAATAAAACATTTTAAAATTTGAGCAAGAAATTCGACTGCAAAAAAGATATGATCTTTGGTCTAAGTTTCTCGATATTTACAATGAATCTCAGCTAAATGACGAATTGCGCGATAATTTCATACGTTTGTAACTTGTAAAAAATAAAATCAAAATTGAGAAAAAAAAATAAAATCCTTCTAAAAAAAATCAACCTTCTATGAAAATAAGTATGATTCGCCAATTCGACTCACTTGAAGCTGAGATATGAAAAAAGTAAAAAATTAACACAGATCACAAAATATCCGATGTTTTTTGATTAAACTCTTATTGTTCTATGGTCTGCACTGCTTCGATGATTGGTACAAGAATGAAAGTAATCAACTGCATTTCGCTTTCGGTTTATTTTCAAACACAGATTTCTGCAATAGAAAAAAAATCATTAGTAATGAAAATTTTCCTGATTAACACGCGCAATGAATAGTTCGGTACCACAACGTAAGGCGAAAACATGTATAATTTTTAAATTTATGGTTTCACAAACGACGCAATACGATGAAACCGCAATATCGCGTATTTTTTTTTTTTTATCGCAGTGGCATATATCATAAAGAATGAAATTTCTATAAAACCTGCATGTGTACGCGATATCGTTTATTTTCCACTTTTTTTTTCACGTTCGTGTACAACAACATATCGAGTAAAGGAAAAAAAAATCGATGGTAATTCGGACACACCAAACGTGCCAAGATGACCTTAACATACAATTTACCCTTTTTACTTATTAATTGTAACAATTACCTTACATTTTTCATTATCTTTAGGTTTTATCATAGGTGTATTGTGATCAGGTACTTAAACGTAATTGCGAAAGCACGCCATCGATATCGTCCGAAGCATTTCCATATTTTATATTACACAATAATCCATTAATGGAGTAATTTTTCAAGCATCTGCTAATATTGAAATGAAAGAAGAATCGTTCAGAAATTATCGCCGCGTTAATCTTGGAACGAAAACAGGGGTGCGATATTTTCAAAGAAATTCCACTCACGAAAATTTAATGATAATGAAGGTAAAAATTGATTTTTTCATCGTCGATTTTCAATTTTCGCCTAAATTAATAATTTCGGAATATCGAATGTTTTTGATTAGTTTTGATATTTTAACCTGGAAATTGATATATTTCATCATTGACATTTCGATTCTGACATAGACAATTTGGTTTTGATACTGATAATTCGATTTCCATACTTTGAATGTCATGTTGATATTTTGATATTGATATTTAATACGATTTTGATATTTCAATATTGATATTTTGATTGATATTTTTATACTGATACGATATTTTGGTTTTGATACTTGCTCATCAATATTTCAATTTTGTGACTTTGACATCAATATTTTCGACGTAGCAAATGATACTTCAATTTTGATATCTTGAAATTAATATTTTGGCTTTGATAGCTTGACTTTGAAATAGATATTTTTGAATTGATATTTTGACATTGATACAATGATACTTTAATTCGTTTTTTGATATCTTAATGTTGATATTTGGCTTTGATACTTTGACTTCAAAATTGATATTTTTACATTGATATTTTGATTTTAATAATCTAACATTGATACTTCGATTTCGATATCTTGACATTGATATTTCGGCTTCGATACTTCCATTTTGAAATTGATATTTCTGTTTTGATATTTCAATTTTGATATCTCAATCAGCGATGGTGGAACGAAATCAATTCGTTTTGTTCCACATAACGTTTCCACAAGATTTTCTAATTTCGTTTCATTCACCTTATTTTATTTCATTTCGTTTTTTACTACTTCGTTTTGTTCTTTTTTTCCCAAAAAATTCATGAAAATTATCAAAATTCATCTCGCAAAACAAAAAACAAACGAAAAAAAATCAACTTCTGATTTGTCTGTGTTTGCTTTTCTACGTGATAAGCCTTCTAGCATGATTTTCATGGAAGTATCTCAGTAGGAGCACCGAACAAACATACATTTCGTTGAAAAATAATTGAAAAATTACAAATTGAATATTTAAAATTACAGTAACGGAACCGTAATGAAATATTTCGTTTCGTTTTACGTTTTGTTACTTTTTTCCCAAACGAAATCGTTTCGTTTCTTATTTCGTTCCTCCACTTCTGATCTCAATATCGATATTTTGCTATTTGGTTGTTCATGCTTTGATTTTGATATTTCGATATCAATATTTTAGTTTTAACACATTGACTGTGATATTGATAATTTGATATTGAAATTTCAACACCGATATCTCGATATCAATTTTGATTCAGCGACGTTTCGATACTTTGACGTTGATATTTGGTTTTTGAATTTCAATATTGATACTTCCATTTGGAGTTCGTTATTTTTATTATATTGACGTTGTGATTTTGATATTTCGACATCTTATCGCGATTTTTATATCTTGATATCGATATTTTGGATTTGATAATGTGAATTTGATATCTTGGCGTTGATATTTTGCTTTCTATGTTTTGACATTGATATTTTGACACCAGTTTTGATACCTTGACGTTGATAACTCAAGTTTGATATTTCGACGTCGATGTTTGGCTTATATATTTGGATATTTCTATTACTGATATTTTCATATTGATACTTTACCTTGAATATTACATTTCGACTTTCTTATTGAATAAAATATTACGATGAGAATTAATTCGAATCTTCTATCTCGCTTGGATTTGAATAAAAATACCTAAATACACCCATACTCTAATCTATTTGTATAAACGGCTAAATTAATATTTAAAAAATGATAACATCGCTTACGAAACGCCCATTGAAAATTGAAAAAAAAAATTAATCCACATTTCCGAAATTAATCCCCGATGAATTCTTTATAAAGATGTAAAAAAGCCGAATATAAAAACGAAGTCCTTCCACTTCGTCGTGTTTTCCTCGATTAATAAATCTTTTATAAGAAACCATAGGGTAAACACGTCATAATTGGGTTCCATGCAATACGAAATTATTACGGACAAAATTACAATACCAAAAGCAACCACGTAGCGAATAAAATATTAAAAATACTCCAAAATAAAATCATCACGTTACCTCTGCATAATTAACGCGATATAGGAGTAAGTTGCCGGGGAAAAATATAAAATTAACCATGTCAAGTACCTTTTCCAATACAGGATTACACGTAAAGTCGAAATCGATCGCAATTCCGCGTTGAAATTTGATTCACGAGATACGTGGCACGGTCCGGCCGAAGAAATCGTATTACAGCTGAACTAATTTAAGGTCTCCAGACATGGACGCGAGTCCCGATCGAGATAGACCCGCGATTATCTTTTGTATCCTTGATGAAAAAAGGCAACTAGGACGATCGAGAATATGAAATTCGCGGAAAACATAAATTATTCACACGTTCGCGCGTCTTATTCACCATTTAATATTTTTAAGCAATTAAACGCGTCGTTTGCAGGAAGCGCAGTGATACAAAAATGCATCTATTTGGAGTCACCTGGGTCAACAAAATGGGCACTTAAGTTATCAGACGTTTTACTAGATATTCCAATTAATAACCGTTTAAATTCGTAATTTAATTGCGACTCGGTGCTATTTTGAGGTATATGATGTTTATCAACATTTGGTAATGAGACGCAAGGACGACGGCCACGAGATCACGACGGAAGACGCAGGTATGGAGGTTCTCGAATGGTCACTATTCCAGTAAAATTCGATTCGAATGTTTCCGAAACGATAAAACTCATAGCATATCTCGTTATTCATTATTCGTCCATATCGTCGGTTCGTGATAAAAATTATACATTCGATATTGATAAAAATCACAACGAATGGATGATTTTATCGCAATTTTTTAAAATGTTGCTTTTTCGATTTTTTTTCATTTAATTAACTGCGGTAACGAAGTTTTTTTCCAATTTTTAAATATCATTTTCCTTAAAAAAAAAAAAATCACGAATATATTTAAAAATATCATTTAATGTTACCTTCCCCCCTTCCATACCAAACTAATCGTCCGATGATCGGTCGACGAATAAAACGAAAAGCCAAAATTGACCTGTTATCGAAACTAAGTCTTGAATTAATTTGAAATACCACGTCGCACACTTTGATTTCACGATTTCAGTTTGGAAACCCCTGCTGCGATTACGACGAAAATAAAAACCAACAGTTTATCCAACCTCAAGCCACACGTGACGTCACCGAAGTAATTACATCAACCAGAAAAATTAACTACGAAATTTTCAAGTTTATCTTTTTGAAAAAATGTCACCTCGTTTAAAAGTACGAACCCCTATTGTCCTTCCCCCTTCCACAATATTAATCGAACATGACGTCACGTGATTTTACAAGTTAGACTGAGTATTGCATAGAGGTACGAACTAGGGGCGGTATTGTACGGCGATTTAACGTGGTGTGGGGCGACTTTGAGAACATGGGGTTACTTTGAACGGCACTATTTCTTCGATTTCGAGTAATTTTATGAGATATATGTTCAAAAATGAGCTGGCTAATTTAAATTTTCGTATAAACTGCCGTTCAAAGTAACCCCGTCATTTTGAGAACACGCGGGGTGACTTTGAACGGCACTATTTCTTTGATTTCGAGTAATTTTATGAGATAAATGTTCAAAAATGAGCTGGCCAATTTAAATTCTTGTATAAACTGCCGTTCAAAGAAACCCCGTCATTTTTAGAACACGCGGGGCTACTTTGAAGGGCACTATTTCTTCGATTTCGAGTAATTTTAAGAGATATATTTTCAAAAATGATGCTGGCTAATTTGAATTTTCGTATAAACTGCTTTTCAAAGTAACCCCGCCATTTTGTGATCACGCGGGGTTACTTTGAACGGTACTATTTCTTCGATTTCGAGTACTTTTACGATAAAAAATGTTCGATAATCATGTCTAAACAACGCCGGCTAATTCAAATGCTCGTATTAACTGCCGTTCAAACTAACCCCGTTACTTCAAAGTTACCCCAAACGACTATGCAAACATTTTGAGTCGTTATTTTGAACAAAAAAATTACCATACATCACAACATAAGAAAAGAATCGTTTACTGAGACGCTGCAAGTTTTGGGCAACCTGATTTCAAAAATGCCTAGCTGGTTGGTAACACTGCGTGAGTCTCTTTCATTCGGTAGTCGAGGGACCATGCATAGAAGAATTTTGTAGCTCTACCCCTTCCCCCTCGATTAAAGTGACACTTTTTTCGTAAAGAAGTAGTCGAAAACGCATAAAAGTAAAATTCAGAAAAATAAAGTAGGGGGTTCGTACAAAATGGCGCCCTTTCTTATAAGCAGATACGAACGACATTTCACTATAAATGAATTTCAAAGGAGAAAAAATGGGTTTACGAAAAAATTCATAATAACTAAAAATATTCCTCGTCGAAATTTCCTACAAATAACGTTAATAACGTTATTTGCTCGGGACGTAACATTACCGAGAAAAACACGAGTAAAATTGACATATCACACGAGCTCCTTGTTCGCGCTTACACTGGCGGAAAAATCGCCAATTACGGCCTTAATACGACTTCTAGAAGAAAAACTCTTATGATATTTTTTGTTGGAAATCTCACAGGGAATAATTTCGGTTCACTTGACTTTTTAAAAATAATGATTATTTTACGAGATATACGAAAAAAACGCCGAAACGAGACACCTCACGCTACACGCGAAATGCGCTCGTCACGGGTGACGATTTTCACCATTATTACGTACATAGATATCCCTTCTATTATATTTTCGCCTACAAAAAAAATTACAGCAACAAATAAATCGTTTTTTTTTCACACATCTCTCCCTGGACTATTTAACGAGTCCCTCATTTGTTAAAATTTTCACCGGTAAAAAAAAAACCTGTGGAATTATTCGTTAACGCACGCATTCCTCGAGTCACGATAGGCTCCATACCCTTCGCTTCGTCCCGTATTTTCTACCAACTTCCTACTCTAGTACTCGCTGTTCGTTTATCTTGCATCATACACATCGAATGGAAACGTACACGATGGAAATACTATAGTTGGTATGCGCATTACGACATCGTGTATGTTTTCTACGATATGTAAGGAGTCGACGCCTATGTGATTTTTTTTTCTTTCAACCGAAAGGAAATCGTAAGCGCGACGTCGCGTTCGTGGAAAAAATCGAGTACCTGCGTGTGTGCGTATTCGTTATTCACCTTATCGTCCAGTTGAATAAATGACCATGTTTTAGGTCGCCTTCGAAGAACCATATCAGTTTGGGATTGTTAATTGATGGAGTTTTATCGAAACGTGCGAGATAGCTCGAGCTCATTAGTGGAGTTGCGGATAAGAGGGAGGAGGAAATGGAGGAGTGGTACTCTCAATGGAATAGTGTTGCCACCGGGTAGTCTGATCTTTGGGAACGTATCTTCTTATCTGTATCATATATACCCTTAACCCCACCCTCCCCCTCAATTGGATATCCTTTCAAGCGCGAATGCTGGCGATAAACTGTAGTGAAATAAAATTCCGAAAAATAAAGTCCACGGTTGAACAAAACGGCGACCTTTTAGAACAGTCGCAAACTGTAAGTGAACTGTAATTCGTGAAAGAAATGTGAATTATGGTGTGATGAATATTGATACAAAAATAAAATTTTTGAGACCGAGAGGCATCCCCCCGCGGGTGTATGAATTTTTGAAATTGGCTGGAAAATTTTTATATCGATGAAATTTTAATATTTAGGTGTCTATCATTAGGCACTCGTTGGTACCACACTTTTTCATCGTTAGATTGGTTTTCCCGTGGTTCCCCCCTCAGGGGGCGCTAACCCCCTAAGTGTGGAGCCAAAAAAAATTGCCTCCCAAAGTTTAAATATTGCTAAGGGAAAACACGTAAAACATGCATGTCACTGAAAGAATTAATTTTTCCATTCGACCCCTCTTACCCTCCACCCCTCAACCCCTCTGACGAAATAAAAGTAATCCGACGTAAATAATCCTATAAAAAAACTGAATTTGATGCAACCAGCATAAATTTCGGTATGATGAATATTGATAAAAAAATAAAATTTTCTAAACCAGGAGATATCCTTGCTCCCCTCTTCTTCCCCCTCTGTGGGGCTACGAATTGTTAAAACGACCTGGAAGAATTTCTTACCAGCGAAATTTCAATATTTTGGTGTCTATCAATAGGTTTTTATTAGTATCACATTGTTTCATCGTGAGATTACAATTTTCGTATCATTCCTCTTTGGGGGGCGCCGACCCCTAAAATGTTGGAGCCAAAAAAATCGCGTCACAAAGTTCTCATTTCACTTGAAGGAAACGCGTAAAATGCACGACACCAAAATATATATGTATTGTGATTTCATCGGTAAGAAAAATCTTGGAACTATTTTTTAAATTCGTAGCCCCACTGTGGGGGAGAAAGAGGGGAGCACGAATGCTTCCTGGTTTCGAAAATTTTATTTTTGTATTAGTATTCATCATTCCAAAATTTGTTCTGGTAACGTCAAATGCAGTTTCGTGTAGTGGTGTTTTTTTTACATAGGATCGCTTTATGTTTCATATTAGGGTGTCGGTGGTGGTGGTGGGGG
>QBDW01001742.1:0-20739 GCA_003261595.1 Maconellicoccus hirsutus
CCCCCCAAGAGGGCAAGCTCCACTCGTGATTTTTACCTAATTTAAAACACAACATCACTTTTAGTTATCTCTTCTTAAAAAAAAAATTACTCATAATTTATGGAACCTTAAACCCCCCCCCCCCAACGAACAATCCTAAAACCGGCCTGGACAGGATTCATTACTTTTCATTACTTTCATAACCTATTTTTGAAATCACTACTTCTTCACTATTTTCACTACTTCCACTACGTGTTGGATACCCTATACATGGTCTCCGAATGCCCTTTTAAAATTGCTATAATATCAACGACTCGTAATTGATCTTCTTAAAAATGCTACAATTTTAATATCCAGTTCGATGACATATTCATAGAAAAGTTTTCAACTCCCAAACATGTAGTTGAGGACCAAGAGGATTCATTACAAAACATGTTCTCATTTTTTAACAAATAGAAAATTATTTTTCGATGTATAATAGATTAATAGATTATAAACCCCACAGTGTTGCCATACCAAAAACTCTTCCCGAAAAAAATTCCCTCTACACACGATCAACAATAATACAAACTATCGCTAAGAAAATAACCGAATCTAGAAGACATGACGAAACAAAGATTAATGCCTTTCGATGCAAGTAACAAATTTCATCTATCAATTTCGTGTTCGTTCGACTTGAATCTCCGAAATCAATCACGGAGACGAAAATTACCCGAGAATTTCCCATAATTACGGTTATTTTTACATCTCGAATACAAGTTACACGATGATCTCGACTAACGATCGACAACAAACCCTCCCACGAGCACGTTCCATTATCATCCGCGTTCTTAACGGAATTTCGGGGTTTTCCGGAATTTTTCCCGTACGAATCTCACATCGAAGCTGCCCTCCTCCGAGGGTACTTTTTCATCGCATAGCAAACCCAACAAGCGCGCCATAAACCAAGACCATAAACATCCACCATATCTCTACCTCGTTCTGCACGACTTTACCAACAAAGAAGCTCGCAACGAGGAAATCCAATTACAATCAACGACGTCAGCATTACATAACCGTTGACATTGCAATCAACCAACGGGGATAACTTCACCACCGACACAATCGGTATCCGTAATTAACACACTTACGCAGACACGATACATATTACAGCCCACAAATTCACAGCTCGAGGCCAAGCTTCGGCTCAACGTCCTTGTTACCTCCGATCTCCTTTTTTTCTCTCTATAAATGAAAAAATGCGGAACTCCAAACGCTATTAGTTAACCAACTCACCTAATTTTGTCGACTACCCATATCGCCGAACTTGGCATAACCACAAACAACCCTCCGCAGGTATATACGAGAATGAGGGCCTTCGTCGAATACTCAAACCTCCATTAATCACCGCGTTTCCGATTACCGTCGCAATAAACAAATCAAATTCGCTAATAGTCGCGCTCGTTAATGAATCATTTTTTTACGTCCTTTTCAACGTACAAATTATTTATTCAAACGCATACAATTCATTATCGTTCGTTTAACCAATTAATTCGTGTAACACGGTTTTAATAATCTAGCTACCGTCGATGACTCAACCGCGATGGTAGCCACTTCGGACCGTTGACGCGGAATTTATTAACTTACACAATCGCCAAATTAACACAAAAGCTCGAGTCGTTAATTCGCGAAGCCGTCAACATTTCAGCAGACGAGCATACTCGGAATTCATCCTTATCTGACGTGCGAAATACCGATTTCGCGATTCGTCGCATTTCCTGTCCGTGACACGTTATTTTTTCTCGTCGTTTAGTCACAAACGTTCATTAAAAATAACGTCGAACAATTGCAGAGCTTTTCGTATTGTTTTGCGCGCCTTCCGATGTCTCAACACGCGCGTTTCGTAACTTCCAAACTTTCTCTCTTCGTCGCTTTCACACTTTTTCAAAGATCATAAATATCCACCCATTAACGTCGAGATCTCCTCGAAAATCCGCAATTGATGATCCGTGATTCTCGTCGTAATACCTTGCGATTTTGAACTTGATCTTCAAACAGGCTTACAAGGTTTTACCGCGAAAATCCCCCGGATTGGTAACCAGATTACATCGACGCAAGGTTTTTTTTCATAGCTCGACACATCACGCCTCTGGCATGAAATCAATCAGCTGAGGTCATTTCTTTTTTTTTAAAAAAAAAGCAAAAAATACCTCGCGAAAACCTGCGCGCAAGTGCCATCGAGGCCTTCGAGGAGATTCGCCCTTGAAAAAATTCTACGTATTGCTTTTACTACGGGAAATTTCACAGGCCTTGTATGCTCCGTCGTCGTCTTCATCATAACTCGAGCCTTCCTCGTCTACACTTACGTCAATCGTCATCCAGTTTCCATAACCGATCTGGCGATAAATCGCGAAGAAAATTGCGTTATTTTTCCGCCTTCGAGAAAATGCTCGTAGCGTCCTTGATCCTCATCGTCTGTGTTCCGAGATTACATAATTTCGCGATACCGTAGAGTTCGGCTTCCAATGATGCGATATCCAAGTTATATGGCCGGTCGTTTATGTAAATACTCGTTCGTAACCTTGATTGCTGCACAACGACGATCAACGTATCAAAATGCCGACTCGCTACTGCCCTTCCGTTCCATTAAAATCGATCCAGTTATCGATAATTGGTCATTAGGTCTATCGTGTGCACGCACACACACACATGCTCGAACTAGTTTATACGTGTGATCGCAACGTATGTGGAACAAGCCTCCGCCGTCGCACTGCAAATCCTCCGAGTACTCCAGCTCGTCGGCAAGGACACACGTCATCGATACGTCCAGGGCGAATCGTCTTCGCGACACATCAAGCCAAAGCTTTTCATCATCCTCGGATGGTTGACGCAGCTCACCCGATCACGTACTGTCGCAAACATCCCTTCGAACTTTCCAAGCACATTACGATTCCACGGGCTTACTTCATCCCCCTGTCTTGTTTTTACTTCGGCTACAAACATTAACAAGTTTTCGTGACGCCTTTGTTACCGCCACAGGTCTAGTAACGTGTAACTTTTCCAAAGACGTTCAAACGTTGAATTCTAAAACGGACGAAACGCCGGTTTGACGTTCCTAGGAGGTTTATACGGCCGGTTTTCACCCATTTCGACAAACTTCGCCCCGTGGCTGCCCCCTCTGGAATTTCTTTAAAATACTCTTTATCGGTTGGCAAAACTCCTCGTTCATCAGCAACCTTTCCCGGTAGCTTTTAAAAAGCCCTTGAACAAAACCTATGCTACGTGAATCCACCATAACCCGCCATTCCAACTTACTAGCTCACGCGAAAATTACATCAACGAGGTAAAAAAGTTTACCGCATACGGAGCTTTAACTGCGTAACATATTAACTCTTCGTATACATCGCCATCTCCTCCTCGTCATCCTCCTAATGAAATAAATGACCCGAAATTTTCCTTTACCCCGCATCCAACTCCCCCTCCCCCTTGAAAAAACACATCAAAGAATCTCACACCCTCGCGTCGACTTCGAAACTTCTGCGTTATTTTCGCGTACTCGACGGGATGCCAACTAGGTCATCGAGTTCTTGTATTTGGTATATCTGCACACGCCTTCGTATCAAGGTTACTCTGCAACTCGCATTCTTCGCAGTTTACACTGCGCCGGTCTTAACTTCCTCGTAATTTGAATTTTTTTGACGCGTGGGTCGACTCGAGAACGCGACGTGGCGAGGTTCCCGAAACCCTTTTTTTTCGTTACGAATTTTCTCTTCGCCCGTCGTACACTATTGACAGATATTCTACCTCGAAGGTCTCCAGTTCGTTGGAACGTGTTCCTGAACTAAATGCATACGTCGTGGACACGTTAACGAGAAGGTTCTTTTCCAAAAGAGACGTCCAACGAGCCCATGGGTCGTGATATCCGATGCTGTCAAGGATATCATTGTTCTTCGAGCCGAACCTTTACAAATCCATTCGAAGGTATTTGAAACGTTGACTGAATAATTGAATATATAACGGGCATGAAAAGGAGTGTTTCTGTTTACTCCATAGTCAGCTTCTTGGTTTGCAATCGAAACAATAAAAAATGCTACTTCGCGGAGAAAGAGGATCAACTTTTTTCGGAAGAGTAAAATCGTTCTTTTTGAATACTCAAAAACCTTTTTGATGCAGTCTAAATGGAAAAATTCAATTTGCAAAAAAAATAGAAAAAATACTACTTTCTGAAACTGCTCAGCTCTCATTCATGATTCGAATTGAGCCAGTCGAAAGTGACAGATTTTAGGAAAAAGATCTATTGGATAACATGCCACAAAATAATTATTGAAAATTTTTTTAAAGATAAAAACGTTCAGAAAACTCCACAAAAAATATGAAAAAAATTAAATCAAAAAATAATTTTTTTTACAAAATTAAATGCAAAAATTTTGCCAAAAAATTGTTAAAAACGTGAAAAAAATTCGAATAGCGACAAAAATACTCGAAGACAGGGCCGGTTTTAGGATTGTTCGTTGGGGGGGGGGGTTAGGTTCATAAATTATGAGTAATTTTTTTTTTTAAGAAGAGATAACTAAAAGTGATGTTGTGTTTTAAATTAGGTAAAAATCACGAGTGGAGCTTGACCTCTTGGGAGGGGGTTAACACCCAACCCCCCCTTAAAACCGGCCCTGTTTGAAGAACACCCCTATCAATGCGTAATTCAAAAACCATGCCACATCTCGCACTCAACTAATACTCTATACTCAATTTCGACCCGTGCAAGTTCCACTTCAGAATTCTAAGAAATTCGGAAAATTAAAAACATACAAACGCTCATAAAAAAACGAGTAATCTTCCGAACTACACCTTCCCCACCTCGTCAGCCTTTTAACCCGACATGTTTACTTTGTAATACATATTGCACGAGCAAAACACCATTGTTTATATTACCACAAAGAAATCGTCGAAGACAGGATGCTCATAAAACGTCCGCAAAATATACCGTATTCGTCTTGTAATTAATTTATAACTTACGGTCATCGTATGAATCACCGATTGCGATTACAATAATCCGTTAATGAGTATTCATTTCACATAAGAGACACGTTATAGTAGAAAACATGTCTAGGACATTATCGAGCATCTTCCACCTTCACCGAGCGACAGGTCATTTGACCGGTTGAAATTTATCGTCGTCGGTGCGCGTCGTCGAATTGACGACGTACATTTGTTTTTTCGTTGATGAGGAAGAAGCCCTGAAAGTGTACTTAGCTTGGTGTACAACGCTAAAAGTATTATTTAAGTGGTGGACAAGACGAGGACAATGGAAAAAGTTGAGCAGGATTTTTAGGACATTCGTTCGTCACCTTGTTACAACTTCAAGAACCAACTTGCTCGATGTTCGAATCGCGTTCGGTGATTTTCCAGATACGAAGATTTTTAGGTTCTCGAAAATAAATGGTGGAGGGACCTAGCGAAAATCCTATTGGATCAAAGTCTTCTAAGTCGCGATTGCTCAATTGCCAAATTACCAAGAAGAGCGTTTTTTTCTATTTTTGGCTCAATTTTATTTAGATATTTGTTGTTTTTTGCAATTTAGCATAATTATGGAGTCGGTTCAGACTTCAGAGTCATTTTTTCCACATTTGATTCAATTTTATCTCGATTTTCGGTCGTTTTGTAGTATTTGGCATTATTTTCAAGCCAATTCGGAGTCGTTTCTTCCATTACTAAAAAGAGTATTGTTTCTTTTATCATTTTCGGCTCAACATCGTTTGGTTAATTGTCTTTTTTTTTTGCAACCGAGCGTAATTATCAAGTCGGTTCCGAGTCGCTTTTTCCATATTCGGTTCACGTCATTTGGATTTTTGGTCGTTTTGTAGTATTTTGTATCGTTTTCAAGTCGATTCGGAGTCGTTTTTTCAAGTTCAACTCAATTTTCTCCGGTTTTTTACCTTCCTTTATGATTTTGTACCACTTACAAGTCGACAAACTATCGTTTTCTCCACTTTACGCTCGAATTAACTCGATATTTCGTCGTCTTTCGCAATTTCGAATCATTCACTTTTCATTCCATCCATCGAGTGTTCGAGCCAATGCTACAAATACAAAAACACGCATCTCCCATTCATCTCCGAACTCCATCGCCTCTATGGGCCAACTTCCATCAACTTACATCACGTCGAAATTTCCCAACCGAATCGTTCCAAAACATCGAGCCTAATTTACAAAATACATACGTCGATAAACAATACGCGATATTTCTTCACCTCGCGCAGCAGCCAAATTAAGCAATTTCTCCGTCAAAAAAACCCACCGCCGCTGCTTTCTCAACAACACGCGCCGCAAGTCGCAACTTTGCCGTCGACGGCGTCGAAACTAGAATTTTTAATTTTTCGAAAGTCCGTAATCCCTGATTTAATCATCCGCCAGCCGTCGCCGCTCACCACATAACCTACAATACGTCAAGGTCATATTTACAACTACCCCGCTCACTCACGCCGGCGCGGCGTTAATTACCGTTAATTTGTGGCCATCGTTGAACTTCGACGTACTCGTCTCGCATGCACGTACCGTCCACCGAGACAAATATGTAGCAATACATCGCCGCCGAGCTGCCCGCGCCTCCTTTCCCACTCGTCGCGCGCGCCATATTCATCTGTTGCAAGCGTTCCGCGGCCGAGCCAAGGTTCAATAACCCAGAAAAAAAAAGCCGGTGAAAAAAATTTTCCACGCATTAACAAATTGAAAAAAAAAACACGATTCGCGCCTTGCAAACCAACTCGTTCTTCGGTCGACGTCTCGACGCGCGAAAATATTACGTAATTACGAAACCGCCTCGTACGTCGTATGAACAAATAAACGTGAAAAAAATTAAAGAGAAAAACTCATCGGAGTTCGCGCTTCACCGTGGTCGCGTATTGTTTCGTCGCTATTCATTAGAAGCAACACCTCGTGACAAGATTAAAAGTGAAAGGCGTACGTTATGGTAAAATCGTATTTCAACACCTCGCCCGCTTCGCCATCACCCCAGCGAACCTTTTCTTGAAAAATGCCTGCCGTCTCCGCAAGGACACGCAGATACGAATTATTTTCCAATTACGATCGAGAAGATATCGACGATATCTCGCGTGCCTCCCTCCCCTCCCTGTCATCGTAGTCGCCGCCACCGTCGAAGGTCACTGTCTCGCTACCGTTATTTATCGCCTCTTCCGGCATTTCGTCGCTTGGCTCGTGCATCCGTTCCGCGTCCGATTTGCATAAAAATCGTATCGAGAAAGTAAATCGCCGCGCCGCCGCATGTAACAGGTTAAAGATTCGCCGCCGTCGCAGCCATCGCCACCGCGGCCGCCGTCGTCAATGAAATAAATTCAAGTGTATCGAGTCTCGCGATTCCGAGGCACGCTTCCGTCTCGTTTATTCGCGTGCACAGCCGCAACAACAACAAAAACAACGCGTGTGCCATTGACGTACGCCGTCGCCGCCGCGGCTGCGCCACTTTTCCGTATCGTTTCGCTAATCGATATATTATACAATCGATTGGCTCCGTTCGATTGACCAAATTGCCAAGGTTCTTCAATCGATCTTTATCGTCGTCGGTATACGCAACGATCTCGATGGATCCAAGAGGTCGCATACCTTTTTGAAAAATCGCATCTCATCGTTAATCGATTCACTTCGTATAATAATTACCCCCTTCTTCGCTTTCGTTGCATAAATACCCTGTAGTTACGTCAAGATGAGACCTAATCCACATCCTTTTCAATTCACGACGCAACATGTCGTTTCGAGATGACAATAAAATCGTTGAAAAGGGTCCCAAAACACGCTGCAGTTGTATAATATTTCTCCAAAGAATCGAATATCAACGAGGAGAGGGGTAATCAATAAGAAACCACCTTCTCCTCAACGTATTTTGATCCGCGAAATAAATACGCATTTTTGAAATTTAAATCCCTCTCGGTTCCCTTCTACTTCCTCTTCACCCTCTAAATACAACTATCGCTCGATAACCACGCAACACGACGGAATCTCAAAAAGTTTCTTGAAATTAATAAAAGGCCTTTGAAGAATTTCTCGTGTGACTTTTATCAAATGCTCAACACTTCGATCTCAATTATACTTCGAAAACACGTTTCGAAAAATTAAGCTTTTTTTTGAAAAAAAAATTAACGACTTTCGCGCATAAATAACCCATTAGCGAAGGCCTTCGTTAGACCGAAGGATTAGTCACACCCTGAATCACAATTTCCATCGTAATACATCATTTCGAGAAATCTCTCCCTCCCTTTGAAAACTTTTGGGTTGAATGAAGGTCCATTGGAGGACTTCGAAGCACCACGACATCTTCCTGGAACAATGTAGTTACTTTATTTTTGAAAATCTCCCAAACAAATTCACAATTCGCGCAGCGACGACGCAACGTATCAAACGAGGTCAAGGGGAAACCGCGAATACGTCGGTTTCCGCAAAAATACGCCATGCGATTTACCTCATCTAACTCATTACACACGTTATCCTTGTTTATTGTACGTTCGATTGTTAAATAAACGTCTCGACGGTTTATAAACCACACGAGGATGTCCTCAGCGACGCCAAACCGCGTTGTCATCATTTACGCCACATCTTTAGCATAAAGATCGCGCACGAATAATTAATTTTTTTCCGAAAATCCATAAATAATCGCGTATCTCGCTCGAGTATACCAACCATCGACGTATCATGCACCTCGAGCCACGAAAGATCAACAGAGAGAACGAGAGACGGACGTAGCAAAAATAAAAATCCGATACCGTTTAACCTCTTCATTACGTTCAATTTACACACTTTCGAATGGTCATAATTGAGGTTAAATATAGAATTTCGTAAATGTCTACGCGTCCATCTCGCCACCTTGCAATACGTGCGAAGAAAACTTCCGAAATCCCAAAACTGGTTTTCACTCCAACGACGAATTAATATTTCGATCGAATCTCACGAACACGCGTATCGCGCTGCCAAAAAAAACACCATCTCGGATTCGGAAAAATTTCCACCACTTTCACCACATTTTCGTCTTCGCCTCAGGCCGCGAACAATTACACGCGTAAAATTTAGGTTAAGATCTCACGACGCACGTCGAGACCTCTCGCATGAGCCGGGTACATCGCGACGCCACGGTCCTTCTTTGTCGCCTCGTATCCGCCAAGATCGAATTTATCGAGATAAATCCGCGCCGCGGCACACGTGTGCACGTGTGCAGTCGGGCTAATACGATAATCGCGTTAATTACGAGGCGGATTTTTATCGCGGTAATAATTTTCGCTCGCGCGGTGAGACGAACCTCGACAAATTATAACGACTTTGTATCGCGTATACGTAGAAACATCTCGTAAATATCGTAACCTGCATAATCGACTCGTAATCACGCCTTCGCGCTGCCCGCGACGCCGCAGCGTACGCTTTTACATCCTTGTACCGAATTCACAATACCCTATAATTTTACCTCACTCATCATTCGCGCTGCGCCACCGCCGAGCGATTCGCCTATTTATCGTAATTACCTTTTTGATTAATTAATCGTCGAACGCGGACCTCTCTATTAATTACCGAAATTCGCGCGTGATATCGAATCGAAAACAAAAAACGTTAATAAACACTCCCTTGGAATAAATCGCCGATTAAAATTCGTAATTTGACTAAGACGACAACAAAAATTGCAGAAAATACATAAACTGAAAAAATGCATAAGTTTTGTAAAGGTTCAGCACGTTTTTCATAAAAATGGGTGAATTTTTCATAACTAAAAACAACAAGGAGGAAGTGGGTGAGGGAAATATTCTTCGTAACACGTGGGAAAGAAATAAAAATAGTGAACGACGGAAAAGTGCACACCCCTCCCTCATCTTTTCCACAAAACTACGCTATTAATTTTTTACTGCGAAAATTATTTATCAAAATAATGACCGAAAAACGACCTTTAAATGAAAATAATGATTAAAACTACCGATGATTGAAATAATGACCGAGTAATTATAATAATGACTTGCTAATCGGCCTGCAGAGATGAAAACTCGCATACTAAATGAGAAACTAAACATAACGCAAACGGAGCAAGGTAATCGTACGAGATGTGAATTTTTTATAAACGAATCGACCAAGTTGGATGTTTCAAGAATTATTATACACGATTCTGTACGTACTAAATAATGTGATTATAATGAAATCAATATTCACTTCAGGATCTCGCACAAATCTCAAAAGTTACGAAAAAGAATATATACTTTTTTTTAAGGAAATACTTCATATTCAATTATTTATCTGATTCCAAGTTCATCTTCAAAAGTTGATGGTATTTTATTTACGGAAGCTAACAAAACGAAAGGAAAGGTGAGCAAGTGAGAGGGGAAGATTAAAGAAAATAATTCAATTCGTTAGTAGAACATTGAAATATTTCAAACAAAAACAAAATTAATTTTGCACCCAAATCAAAAAAAAAAAAACAATCAAAACATCCCAAAAATAGTTTTTAAAAAACATAAATCAGTAACCAAACATCAAAGAGAGTTTTTCAAACGGAAAATAATTTATCAATTGAATCTTTAACAATTAATGAGCAATTCTATAGTTATTTCTTTGAGGTTTCCAACATATCAAAAAAAAATCGACTACAATTTCTCCCCTTCCCCCGCATTTCCTTCTGATATTTTCAAAGTAATAATTCTCATACTAATGCAAATTATTCCATCTCAATTAGATATTTCATATTTAAGTAAAATTCATCTACGCTTCGTCACGTAATTTTCTACGTACATTAATCCGAAAGAATATCCATTTTCGCTCCAAAACAAATTCGTTCAAACCGCTACTGAATAAGTTGCATAATTAATAAATAGCAGGAACCACTTGAAAAAAAAATTCCGGCGCAGTTATGCAATTTATTTAACGTTAAATGAATTTTTTGATCAATACACACGCGCAACATACAACCATATTTTTTAACGTAACTTTTCAAAAATCACTTTCACACGATATCATGATACGATTTTGTCAAAAATTTTTCGATTTATCAAAAAGTTTCACTTGGGAAATAAATTATTCGGGGCATCAGAATTGGGAAAATATTCCGGAATATCTCCAGATACAACATTCATCTATTTTCGATACGATTATGTAATCTGACATTTAATAAATGTAAAAAAATTTCAAAATGTATAAATGGTACCACTGGATTCGATACAATCACTTCAAAAGAATCCCATCTCGCAGTGCCAGTTTCAAGGAGGGTAGAGAGGGGGATTTGAGCGACGATTTATCCCTTGAGTGACTTTTAAAAACGAATTGTCAACGATTTTCTAACAAATAACGTGATGACGCCCCGCTCCCCATTTTACCCTCACCTTGCTCCAACAATCTTTTCCGCATCATATTTTCTGATACATATTTCAAAATTTAAATATGTACCACGGTACAAGAAAAAAATTAGAAATCTCTTCCCCTCCTAAGAAACTTAGCACTGGTATTGCAATCTCTTAAAAACACCGCAGATGCTGGTGCATCGTCTACTATACAATAACGTTCGTCGACCAGGGTATCTAACGGATTTTCTATTTAAAAAAATTACTATTTTAACGTTACATTTTTACCAAATTTTCAAAGACCTCTCAACTTCATCAGCACCCCCCCCCCCAATCACCGAGGTCAAATTTCAGATCAACAGATAATCTGTATTTAGAAAAATTAAACTTAAAAACATCAAATTAAAATGATAAAAAAATAGACTCGTAACGTGTTTATTAAAAAATGAACTATGACGTCATATATCCAGACAGTGCTGCCAATTCATGAAAACTTGCCAATCATCTATTGAAAATTAATAATTTTTGAGTAATTTTCTCAAAAACATCTCTTTTATTACTTTTCGACAAAATTTACTTCTTTTTCACTACTTTCACTACTTATTAGATACCCTGTCGACATGGAAGTCAACCGCCATAAAATCATCAAAATTCCTCCACCAAGATAATCTCCACAATCCTACCTTGACCGCATATCCGCACCGATGCTCGTCGACGATCTCAACGGAAGCTCGCCAGTACCTCCAGCTGAAAACAAATTAAAATTATTATCTAATTACAGGCAATTCGTGACACTCTCCTTATTCGCGACGTACTATTTGGGCAACACGGTCTACGTAGTCCTGATATCGCACGCATTTCAAGAAGTAAGTACTCATACGCCGGGCTACCCAAAAAGGTCAAACAACTCTATCTACGCCGCACAATGTACTACAATTAGCCATGAAAGAAGTTCTTATTCACGCATTTCTATTCACGTATATAATCGCCAACACAGATACGAGTCGATATGACCATTCGAATTAACTCGCAATATTGGCGGGTACGTTCAACCTGGGGGGGCGTTTTTTTCCCAAACATTCAAGGTCGAACTCGAATACATACGAGCTTGAGCTACAATCCTACACACAAATCGGCGTTTTTCAACTTCTTATCTTTTTTTACGCAGATAATAAATAATTATTTACAAATTGATCTCGCAATAAGATGGTACATCTTGATGGTGGCCGTACCACTGCTACCGTTGGGCATCGGCAGAAGACTGAAATATTTGGTACCGATATCGGCCTGCGGAGCTGTATTCATCATATTCGGTATCGTCGTTACGTTTTACTACGCTTTAAGCGATCTGCCTCCGATCGAGTCCAGAAGATATACCAACTCCATTGATAATCTTCCGCTATTCGTTTCCACCATATTGTTCGCCATGGAGGGTATCGGAACCGTAAGTAGATTCTTACAATGGAGATAAAATATTTAAAGACTCCCCCTCTCCCTTCTCCGCCCACCAATACTATATTACATACGAAAACCTACGTAAATAGGTGAATTTTAATTTTAACGAATTTTCGACAAATTCCGAGTATTTTCGGGTCCACGAGTATATTCAAAATTACCCGAATACGGAAAAAAAATACACCATAACGATACAATTTCACTTGACGGCGCACATTTCTCTTTTTTTTGGGGGACCCGGATAAGGCGTACCTTTGGGATATGGCAATTTCAAAACTCGTCCTCGTTTCGTCATTTATCAACGACACACGACGACAAAACTTTTTATATCTTTTAAAGTCTCGTTTTCACGTTAAACACGCGCCATACCTATTTTACGAATATATACAATTTTATTCGCGTAAAAAGTTCGAGTCTTTATCTTCGTCTCTCTTTTCACATATCGTTACGTACGTGTACTATACACCTAGCAATTAATTTGTTTCAAGGTTTTACCCATTGAGAATTCAATGAAACATCCGGATCATTTCAGAGGGTACTGCGGAGTGCTCAGCATTTCGATGACTTTAATTATCGCCATGTACGGTGTAATAGGATTCTTTTGTTATCTCAAGTACGGTGACGCAACCGACGCGAATATCACGTTGAATTTACCTCACGACCCGTAAGTATTAAATAAAACGCATCTTTCGCCTTTCTCCTGGTCGGGGCAATCTCTTCGGAAAAATTATCCATCGGCGGAGAAAATTCTCCGCCCTTCGATAAATTCAAGGTTTCCGTCGTAATTACATCGTAGAATTTTTCGAAGCGTGAATTAAAATTTTCTAGCTTCGAAAACACCTATAAAAAGTCCCATTATATGCAGATTCAATCGACCTTTATATAATTATCAGTGGTTATTCTTCTTCTATCGTTCGAATACGTCGCATATTATAATGAGTTTCTCCTAATCTCGCGTTGCAGTTTATCAGAATCTGTCAAATTGGTGGTCGCCCTGTCCATCCTGTTCACATACGGTCTGCAATTCTGTGTACCTTCCGAAATCGTTTGGAATCAATTGAAGCCCAGTGTCAGTGCCCGATACGAAACTCTGGCGTATTATCTGATGAGAGGATCCATGATCATGGGCACCGGTGAGTATCAGCGAGATGATTACCATACAGGAGCACCTCCACATGAGTAAAAATCGCAGTTATGGTATAAGAACGTGTTTCTGGAAGGGAGCACGACAGAGGAGCCAGAAAGAGGAGCACAATCTCGCTCAAAATTTCCCAACGGCCAACATAATACATGTATTTCTGACACAAGATCGATAAATTGAGGGGTTCAGACTCGGCCAGAGTCGAGAGGAGATGGAGGGGAGGAGGGACTTGCATAGTTTTTCGGAAAACTCCTTCAACACGAGGCAAAAAGGGAAAATAATACGTTACATTTCGCCTTAGGCGAGATTATGCCATCAAACAACGAAATGACCTTGAGATATGCATTTTTAAGGTCATACCCTCCATTTCATAGGTTCCAGGTTGTTAGCGCATTTAACACTAAATTTATTTAAATTTCGCTCGCTTACGATTCATTCAACAGATGAAAAAAATACCCGAATAAAATCTTTCTTACCTCCCCTCTCCCTCTTCTAACAAAAAAAACGTGCTACTTCATAGAGACGCGATCGCCACCACGAACACGTGTCAAATATGCTAAACGGACGAAAAAACCCCTCAATCAATTACCATCCTTTCTCTACCTCGCTTCAAGATTCCGCTAACTATTGTTTTTTCTTTCGCAGTAATCATCGCCCTAATAATACCGAACCTCGCGCCATTCATCTCACTCGTCGGATCGGTATGCCTGTCGATCTTGGGCCTTTGGACGCCGGCCATGATAGAACTAGCCACCTACTGGGAAGAGGACGCTGGATACTGGCGCGTCATCAAGAACGTCTTCATCATGGCATGCTCCGTGGGCGCACTTTTGACCGGAAGTTACACCAGTATTTTGGAAATCATAGAATTCTACACGCAAAACCAATAAACGACTGATCGCTATACATTTCAGCCTTTTCGTGGCGCTTCTCTACTCGATTCTTCCTTTTTCTATCATTTTTTCGTCGACTCGCGAAAACATTCATAAGACGCCGCCGCATTTGTAGAGATTTTTTTTTTCAAATTTATCTCGATACATGTCCTGGGTTTTTTAAACGTTGATTTTCCTCCATCGGTTGTGTCACTTCGAGATGACGTCGCAGTGGGAAAGTTCATTTCAAATACGTCGCGATGACGTCATCATTTCGACGAATCGCTGAATCGTTTTTACCGACATTACGTGCAATTTTCTTCAAACTAGTCGCTCACACCAAAAAGCAGCCAAACTTGCAACCCTTCTCTTTCGTCTTTCGAAAGATACCTCTCTGAAATAAACCCATCACTGGCATATTTCCTTCGATAATTTTCGATTAACCATAATATCGCACAATCGCGACGAAATTAATTTTACCAAAACGAACACGCGTCTTTTGGCCTTTTAACGCAACTAATAAAAAAAACCTTCGCGAGAATTTAATTATTCGATTAATATCGCGTATGCTTTAGAATTACATTCCAACAAAGTTGTCGTATTAACTTCAATCGATACGAGAGTAATTTTTAGTAATAATTTATCGTGTTTTTTTTAGTATTTTTTCTTTTTTTTTTTTTTGAAATTTTATATACCTATAGCTAGAAAGAAATTGTGATAAATTCGATTTTTTTATGTGTGTTATGAGTTTAAAAAAAATGTGTTTAATAGTTGTATATGTAGTGTTTTATTTTCTTCCTTTTCAAGTTTTAATTTTGTAATATTTAAGAGACAAATAAGAGGGAAAAAAAATTGTACATAGTATAAATATATTTTTTGAGTATTTTTTTCTATTTTTATTATTAATATCGATTTTTTTCTACTTATGATTATACCGTGCTTACTTTACAACTAATTGAATTTTCTCACACTTTACAAGACAAAGTGACTCTACAACTAATAAAAGTTCCAAAAATTTTGGTACAAAAAAATGATAAAAATTGAAAAAAATATTAAATTTTGAAAAAGCAAATGAATTGAAATCAAAAATCATTTACTATAATCGCATTGGTGCATATATAATGCCATGAATTTTACCATCTCCTTCCTCAAGTTCGTTTTTTGGGATAAAATCACGTATTTTTTTTAGTAATATTTTGAGAACAACTTATTGAAAAATTATTAAGAAAATTTATGCTTCATTTTCAGAAATTTTTTGAACGAATGATTTCGATTTAATGCGTAAAAAATTCGTTAAAACGACAACTAAACAATTCATAGTTCACACAAAGCAAAAACATTATTGCACTTTTACCAAATGAAATTCACCAAATCTCGAATAACTTGGTGTACTGCTTTTTTTATTGAATTTAAATACCCATTTTAATAATAATTTTTCAAAATCGCGTAAATTTCATCACCTACGAGAATAACAAACGCAAGCCAGCTTTTCGCTTCAAAATGACCATCGACCCTCTTGAATTACAAAGTTACGACTAAGCTGGTCGACGAAAGATATTGTGAAAGTTTAAAAGTAAAATATATACTTGAAAGTTATCCTAAACTTCAATGACAATCGAGAACATTTTATGTAATTTTCAATTTCTGCTTGGAAAACACTTCCCGATTATAATTTCGCGAATCATTGATCAAACAATGACGCAACAATTCTACGTCGATCGTGAATTAACCTTTCGAAATTACCTTCTAAAAAAATTCTCAAGTTTTAGTGATTTTTCGTCTTGAAGTATTTACGCATATTTAATTTCGGATGAAATTATAACTGAACCGCATAAAACTTCAGATATTGAATAAAAACATGGAAATTTTCAATTTTCAAAATAGGAAAACAATTTTTTTGCAGAAAAAAATAATAAAGGAAAAAATTACAAAATTTTTTTTTAAATCTCATAATTTTAAAAACGTTCTTATTATAATGCATTTTTCATACACCTAAGGTTGTTTTGGAAAACGCAAGTAGAAATGGACACGAAAATAGCAAATACGAAACCCCGTAAGTCAATCGATATACCCCACGGAATCCTAGCGGCTTTTTCTGTCCCACGAGCTCACACTACTTACAAAAATTACGCACTTCAAATTTCTACTCAAAAGCCGCAACCTTTCGAGACTCTAAATAGCACAAATCAAATATCTCCATCACTAGTCAATGGTGACTGGACAATCACCGCAGTTGCAAAGTCACTATCACAAGCCTCCCAAGTCCCAAAAATCATCCCCATCGCAAATACCCTTTCCGAGTCGAACTCTATTCGTATCATTTCCAAATACCATTTCTTCGAAGCGCTCTCTTCACAGCTTACGTTACACTACCACGTACTCGACATGTTAAACGGAAGGTTTACCGTACCTATCAAGCCATCTCTGGTAAGTGGTAACCATTCCGGGAAAACTGTTCCATAATTTGAGCATTTTAAACGCCCGTGTTTTATGACACAACCCAACAAAGACTTCCGACCCTCAAACCATGTCACAAATCATCAATCGAAGCGCGCGCTATGCGGCAACTATAATTTACGAGCGATTTTTCCCATTCGCTCGTAACTCGCGTATGATTTACGACTCGACGCGATAAAGCCGATGAGAGAATCTCCTACATACCATCCGCATCGTTGCCTACGTCCTCTTACACCAATCCCAAGCGTCCACGCGTAGAAACCCACACGAGCCTCACTTCGCGAGAAAAATGTTTTCGAAAAATTTTCCATCATAATCGCGCCACTCGCTAACGAGCAATTTCCTCGCCATAAATTTTCACGTTTTTATTTCGAGTTTAAAAAATACGTCGCGGGTGCCCATACAATCATCCAACAAATTGCACCCCATTGTACGGTTAATTTCGTACTTCCCTATTAATTACGCGTTACAAAGAAAAGAAATGAAAATTGACGAAATTTTTTTTATTTACGTTGGCTTCCTCGAACACAAAAGCATCGGGGCACGCGTGCACACACACGCGTCTTTCATCGTCAATTATTCTACCAGCTACACGACGACGTACTCGAATTATATACGTTCTCGACAAACATTTCAATCGTCACCGACGACCGGTCAAGATTTACTTTATTATTCGCCTATTAAACTTAATTTATTTAGTAACGCGGATATTAAAATCGTGATTACGAAGAGAGCGGGGGCGGGGTACCGAGTTTGGGTTATTTTCACGAACACGTGAGCTCTGATCTTGACATTGAACATATCCATTGACATAGTTATTACAAAATGATCGTGTATGTCTTAAGTGAACTATGAATCACGTAATCGGTATAGAACGGGAAGAGGGGGTGGGGGTGGGGGTAAATTAAAAATACGTATTTAGGCGAGGTACATAAAACAATATGAAATCATTCAATTCCGAATGGATTAAACGTCTAAAATTTTGCAATTTCACAATAATAAATGGGAAAAGGTATTTTAGAAACGTCATTAAAGCAAAAAAAAATTACAATTTACAAAATTTTGCCAAAAATGAACTTTTGATTTATTTGCTGCAATAAAAACGCCCATAAAAATCAATAATCAAGCGAGCGAGTCAATGCTTGTGCCACAGTTTTTTCCAAAATTGAATTTATTTTCCTCAAAAACGATATTCTGATTTTCTTATTTGAAAAAACGAAAATTGAAAAATTGCATAAACTAAGCGAACGCAAAACTTTTCATATTTTATCGCAAAAATGTGAAATTTTTTGTAGTGGGAGGGGGTAGTTCACTTCTAGTTTGCTGCGAATCTTATTGAGAGCTTTGTTTAAAAATGCAGCTTGATGGCCCAGGGAGGGGGGCTTTTTCAATCATTTAAACATTGAGAGACACGTCACCTCGTTCTCGCTTCGATGACGTCATCACATGCGCTTTTCTCGTAGATGTTTTTCAAAATACTCGTATTTTTAATATTCCCATCAAATACGTGGAACATGTTCGAATTATACGCTATTTCTATTATCTCGTTTATCTTGTTTTATTCGGTCTCTCTTTTTTTTGCACTTTTTGCGGTCACTCCGACTCCTCGAAAATACCATTTTAATCGTCGTAATTTTACTACTTATGAGTCGAAAAAATTAACAAGTTTACGTCAGACAATACGCTACGTTCGTTAACGCCATAAATCATGAAATAATTTACGGATTCCTTTGCATAAATTTCCAACACGTTCTACAATACATCAACTCGTCTACGTAAAACTTTTGGCCAACAGAAAAACAATTTATATCGTAAATTTTCCACCATTTATATGTAAATATGTTACGAAATTTCACGCAACTTTTTACGTTATTACGATTTCATTACGTCACGAAATAAATTCTACGATAACGTCATCGGAGACCACTTGAAAGTTCATTTCCATCGAGTAGACGATTGAAACCACCGGAAGTCGAGCCTTCGAGGATTGAATTTGGCAATTTTCGTTTAATTAATTGTTAATTTTTTACGGTGAATTTTTCAACGAACGTTTGAATCAATGAAAATAGAAAGTTTTGTAAGTTTCGTAAAAATAATTTTTTTGGGTAAATATTAAGTTCAGCTTTTTTATTTGTATTAAACCTTTTCCGAGCTTTCGTTATTTTGCCACTTTGTCGAAGTTTCCCAGTCAACTCCATTTCGGTTTCTTTATTCCGCACCGAACCAACTTCTGAATTAAATTTTTTACGTCGCGAAATTATATTCACGATACAAAATAGAACAAAATTTATTACGAAAAGCGACGCTCGACGTAACGACGTCATTGGCTCGTCTAGCTTTTCAGCATTTCTCCGTCACTGCGGTTTTCTTGATTTTGTCCACGACGCTGGCCACGTACGCCTTGATAACGACGGATTTCGTTTCGTCCACGGACAAGGGTAACTTTAGGGGCTCCTTTAACGTAATACGTTCGCCCTTCTCATCGTACAGCTCCTCTTGGCGATCCTGATGCACCGCAGCATATTGTGTATAACGTAAAATCCGCAATCGGTGCCACACGGCTGCTGTTCGCATTCCGGCTGGAATCCTTTTTTGATTTTAAAATAACTCCATACTTTGTACATCAGATCGAAGGCCGCGTTATAATGAGATCCGTGCAACGAATCGTAATGATAGAACGTCTTGTTGGCGCGATGCAACAGCAAAAGCGACCAATGCGCGTCGCTGGTCGTTTGCACGTCGCTGATGACGAAAAATATCAAATCGTAATTTTTCGCCTTAATCGGATCCAAAAAATTGGCCACTCTGTCCTGCAGCACCATGACGCACTTGGTTATGCACGGCGTCACGAACAGTATATCTCCGTATTGCTCCTTGTACCGCTCCATCACCGTGGTGATCACGTCGTCATCCAGCATCTGGCGGAATCGCACTTTGGTCAGATTGTTAAGGTGTCGAAACGACTTGACGATCAGTTTATCGATATACATCGCTTTGTCCTCGATATCCATATTGGGCAACGTCAACGCGTACTCGTCGTCCGCTTTGGAAAACGCGGCTGTCGTTTGATCTTCGTCCACGGAGCTCGTCTCCGATCTGTGGTACGTCTTACGAAACTCGTTCAAGCTACGGTTAACGCTTTCGTATACGTCCGGCGTCCACATATGGTATCCGCATGGCGACGGCGCCGTCATCGGCGGCGTCACAAAACCACCATCGTCCTCGGAGCGCTCGGCAACGTACTCCTCGTCTAATTCGTACGTCTCGCACCTATGCAGATTCTGCCGACGCGTCGACCATCGCGTAAGCTCGGCTCGGCGACGTTGCTCGTACTCAGCCACCGTAGCGGGGTCGCGATTCGACGACAAAAAACTCGCCAAATCCGTCACGTAGATGTCCAACTCGCCGTCGTCGTCCGATCGTGTTGATCTATCGTCACGTGTAGCGGTCTCCGCGCGACCACGACGCGACCCCGTGTTCGCCACGGACGCGCTACGTTTCGCCGCGCCGCTACGTCTGCTTCTTCGGCCGTCATACGTCG
>QBDW01001744.1:0-10106 GCA_003261595.1 Maconellicoccus hirsutus
TTTTTGAGAAAATCAACTTTTTCGATTCTAAAAAAATCGCAAAATAGTTATAGAAGTAGGTATAATTTGAGAGATGATTGAAAATTAAAGGATTAGAAGTAGTGGTTATATTTTTCATAATTTTATTTTATTATTTCAAAAAATGTATTTAGCGCGATAATCTTTTAAACGATTGGATAAATAGGAAAATTCGCGATTCCACACATATTGCTACCACGGGCTACTTTCATGTAACCCTTCATTCCCCAGCCTTTGCCATGGGAGTTTTTCACAAGCCAATATTTGCCTCTTTCTTCTTCACCATAACCAACTATCACCATTTCATGATTACCATGTCCCTTAGTTGCACTACAGGTGCTATCTTTGTATATACCTGAGGAAAAGCGATTGTTACAATGAGGATTAAATAGTTTTAGCGTTACATAAAAAATAACCCGAATCAGACCTTCTTTGTAAAATGAGAAAGATGGATCAACAGCGTGAAATCCAATAGCTATAGGTCCAATGCTAGCAACTGCATCTTTTAGTAATTCCTCATTTTTCTGCTCAACGAAACCAATTTTTTGAACGGTGGCGCCAATATTTGCGGTTTTATACCTGCATTTACCTATCTGCAAATTTTTTTCGTTTGCTAATGAGATTAAATTTTGTTCGAGATATGTAACATTAGGTAGGAACAACTTGCTTTTGCTTCATAACGGTATGACGCTTCGGTATCGATGCCATGTTTCGTATTATCTATTATATAGCGATAAGCCTTATATGTGTAACCGCCACTGCATCCATGATTGGCTCGCGAACAATCAATGAGATTCTGTTCACTTAACGATACCAGTTTTCCAGTTTTGAGAAAATGTTGACCTTCCAAAGCGCCCGTCTAAGGAATAATAAAAAACTGCGATAGAAAAACCGAAAAAACCAAATGGATGTTGCTACAAGAGACCAGCAGATTGCCCATAGCTTACGGTGCTGAAACTCCAACATGATCCGCAATCTCCCTGATTTTTAACTTCGGTCACAGCGCCTTCGTCTATCCAGTTTTTGAACTTTGGGACCTCCTTCTGTTTCGAGGGAACGTAAGCAACAAAATTGCTATCCATTGCTGGTATCTCACTTGAATCCAATGTTACGTAGATTTCTTGGGGAAGCTGGAATTCAGCACATTTTTCAGAAAGTTGTAGTCGGTTCTCAAAATAATAGCACATACCATGTCACCGAATTTGTTCATTGCTAATGTGTAAGTTTCTTCGCCTCTTTTGAAACGTTCATTGTGTTGAGTTATGTACTGTTTATTACTAATATATAATCCTTTACGAAATGACTCTTCGTTTTCCGAATCGTACGATTTTTTATATTTGATCTGTAAAATTACAATAAGAACGATGGATAATGTAGCAAGACTATATAAATGATTCTTTCCTACAGGTTAAGGATGAATTGAGGATACTTCTTCATCCGTTACCCAAAGAACAACCTCATTTCCAGTTCTTTCGCCAAAGTATACAATCTAATGACAACACCATCAAAATTACCTACCTTGAATAATTCCCATTCGTCCATAGAATTATTGACCGGTACCGGTATTATTCCATTGAACAAATTAAAACACCATACTAACAGGAGAACTTTCATGTTGAATAGATCTGGAGGAGGTTCTCTTTAGAGGAGTCTGCAATGGGTAAGAGAAGAATGGGTAAGGCAGAGTCTGAATTTTTTGGAGATTTTAGAAAAGATTTAGAAATTAGAAAAAAAAATCATAAATCAATTATATTAGAAAACAAAACTTGAAAGAAATTTCAAGAGAGATCCGACTTACTCAAATTTCAGCGGAAAATTGCCACTAAATCTGTTCACTTAATGATCAAAAATATAATAATGAAAAAAAAGTCGATGAATAACCTACAGGCCTACGACTATTTTTCGCACTGTGGAGAATATCCATCGTAATTGATATTTATACCCTTTGGAATACCGATAAGAATAGGGAAATATACCTTGCATTATCGTTTGAAAAAATTGTTTATCGATGAATAATTTTTAAAATGGTACATGCAATTCTCGATAAAAACAACTCTTCTATACTCGTAAACTCACCGTTGAGTTATGCATTATTAATCGGTTTGATAAAGTCGCTGATTATAAATTTTACAAAAAAAAGTTTTAAAAAATTCACAAAATCTCATATCATAAAAAGAACAGGACATTACAAAAAAAAAAACAATAAAAAATTGGGGCATTAAAATAATTAAAACCTGATAATTGTTTGGGCAAAGGTATTCGTGCGATTATGCGAAAAAAAAATTTTCCAGCGGAAATTTAAAATACCTCTGATAGTACGTTTCCGGCTTGAACTTTTTAAAATGTGATATGAACTTACATGTCTCAGAGCTGAAAAATTGCGTGGCTTCCTCTCAGCATAAATTTTAAATATCTGCGTAATTGCGTGGCTTCCTTTCAGCAGAAATTCTAAATATTTCTGATAATACGTTTCCTGTATGAATTTTTAAAGTGCTCATCGAAATAATAACGAACATTACATTAAACGTGTAGGTAACTAGATTAGGTTCTTGGAACTTGAAATTCGTAAGTGAGGCTCTGGTTTCGGGACCTGGGCCTGAATTTCAAGAATCAGGTCTCGAGTTTCGGAGCCGGGCCCGTAGTAATTAGGTTTCAGGGCCGGGGTTTCGGGTTTTGTGAAAAATTATCGATGCTTCTCAGGGCTTTTTAGGACTTCCATTTTTTTATACCACACCAAATCTGGCACTTTTCGTTCAATATGCTCTTTTTCCAAAACGAAAAAAAATTCAACTCAAAATCACAACATCGTATAACCTCAACACGCAGCATGTTACACTTAAAAACAGTACATCTCGTAATATCATTTCAGCAAAAATTTCCAACCTTTTTTCTCCTGTCCTCTTCGCCGTCACTCCACCGACGGAATCCTGCGTGTATTGTTAGAATTTCAAAATAAATTCTCGTTTTCATCTCTACATCAGCATTCATCTTGTTTGCGCTGCGGCGAAGATACATTATGTGAACATTTTTCATTGCTCATCTGAAATTTTATACAATGACCAAGTATATTGTGTACGTTTATCCTCGAATCCTTTTTTCTGAATTAATACCACGTCGTAAAAATTCGAAACCCGAAAATGTATTTGATGAATGGTGACACTTGGCGAGTAACGAAAAACTTCATCAGATAGTAAACGTTTATTTTGTTGAACGTGACTAAACACGTGCGTGAGAATTATGAATAATAATTTACCCATTATACGACGACAAAATGTTAGCGTTTCGCCTTCTTCAACACAATATCTATGGCCGGACTGCCAAAACTGTAAAAACTTGTCTTTATAATAATCAAAATGATTAATTTTTGTTTGGACCGATGAAAAATGATGTTGTTTTATGAGTATATATCATAGATTTTTCTACTAATTAAATTTGTATTAATGAGACAAATATTTTATATGCTCTCGAAAAGAGCTAAAGAAGATGGGAGGCCTTAATCTTATTTTCTGATTGAAGAATAAGAATTTTCTATCCCAAGCCTTTGAAAAGTTTTTTTTCAGATTTTTTCAACCATAATAACCCCTTTAAAACGCGTTTTATAATTTTTAACCGAGGTCTCACCCCCCTCAAAAAAGGAGGTGGTAACATTTTACGCGTCGATATAATATGTATCTACTTGTATAATCCGAAAATCAGAAATTATGCAGCTTAGGCACATACTAATACCCTCCCCCCCCCATTTTTTTGTTATACCATTTTTTGGCGCGTTTAAAAAATTAACAAGATGAAAAAACTTCATTTAAGATACTCCGAAAAAATCGTCGGTTTTCGCTGAGAAAAATATTTTAGAATATCGAACGTAGGCCCGTCAAGTCAATACCGCCCACCGCGTACCAGCGGAAGATGTACGCGAAAGCTGACGCGGTTGTAGCGCGAAAGCGTATATTTCTCGCTAGTACGCGGTGGGCGGTATTAACTTGACGGGCATACGTTCTTCATTTTTAAATGTTCTTTTTTTTAGCGAAAACCGACGATTTTTTCGGAATATTTTAAATGAAGTTTTTTCTTCTCATTAATCTTTTTAATACCTCAAAAAATTTTATAATAAAAAAAATCATTTTTCGATATAGTCCCAGAAACGGTTCTTGAAGTTGGTTTTTTGAGGGTTTCAGGACACTTTTTTTTTTGTTGCCACATCTTTTTCAAGCGGGTTGAAGTCTCTGTTGAAGATGAAGAGTTTTGAGGGAGTTTTCCTGGGCTTTTTCTCACACCTTGTTCGTATCCTTTTTATTGTGGTCACTTCACAAATTGGAACCCCGAAAGTGTCATTGGAAATCCAAACATCTAACTTCACTCCAACTCGTCCTTTTTTCTACATGCATTTCGCAGAGTATTTCCCATTGAAATAACATTCGTCAATTTACTACGCATTGCCCTTCCTTTGCCTATCCGGAAATACCAAAAAGTAGAGCAGCGGTGAACATCTCTCGAGTGTTGCCCAACTGTGCGAACTTAGTTTAAGTATACGAATAAATTCAACTCGGTTGAAATACCTCTTCGTATAATTGGTTAAATTTAACAAAAGATAATTCGAAAAATCAATACGTAAAGTTTTCACGAAATAAGGCGGGCGAGGGTTTCGTTGACATTTGGATATTACGAAGGTACCCTTTAATAAAAAATACGTTGGCGTTGAAAAAAAGAAAAAAAAATTATTTAAACTCGTAAAAAAGAAATTAATTCGCGTCTAAAATCAACGTAACAACTCATTCGTTAATAACGCGTACGCTTAATAAAATCGATAAATTGGTAACCCCTTAATTTAGTTTGGAAGACTTGAAATGTCGTGAAGTGGAGTTTTCCTTTGTATATGCCGTTCGAAAATACGTATATCCTTGTGACAGCTGATGTTTAAGGCGCCGTCTAAATGTACCCTTAACGTGCCCCTTTTTCAAGTAAACATTTCCTTTTTTCAAGTTCACCATTTTTTTACCGAGTAAGTAATTGATTTGTGGGCACTTGCCCCTCCTTACTTTAATAACGTTTACAAAAGAAAAAATTTCACAAAGCTCCACAGAGGTAAATTACATCAAACGTTTAAATATCTTTGATCTAGTGTCGAGTCTAATTTAGAGAAAAATTCGCCCAACATACGGGCACCTGCAAGTCTACGTGTGCGAGCAAAGGCGGCCAAAAAAATTGCGCATGTCGTTTGAAAAAGCACACACGCGAGCTAAATTTTAATCAAGTTGGAAATTACATTCTTGACGAGACGTTTTAGCTTATGTATGGCGAGTAATTAGCTAAATAGAAGCCCTATTGAAGTTTCGTATTTAAATGAAGACTTTCGTACAATTCGCAAACCTATATCTTGATTTTAGGCGACGAAACGGAATTAATTAAAATCGGATTACCAGACTTGGATGCTTTTTCGGGTGTTATCTTTGGAACGCGAGTGAAATCTCAGCCGCGCAGTCGGAATCAAGGAGCTCAATGTATGTGCACATCATTCCTTCTTGAATGAAAAATTTTAAAAATAGTCTGCCTTGAATTTGACGCAGTTCAGCTGCCCAATCTTGTATGGACGATTTTGGAGCATTTTGAAATGATCCAGGGTTCTTTCCATTCCTCTTTTTCTTGAAAATACCTTTGAAACGAGGACATGCTCCTCGCCCTTGCGAAGAATCAGGCTGCATTGGTGTCAAGCCATCAACCATTTAGTTTTATTTACGTAGCAGTGACAAGGGAACATCTTGAGGTGGTCGATACGGATTCCCATGGGAGTTGGATTTTTGGAAAGATCATGCCAAAAAACCATCAAAACCAAAATTTCACCTGCTCAGCTTTACTTTTCGATTTTTGACGAATTTTTAAAAACTACGAAATTTTTAATTAAGGTACAGAACTGCCATTAGGGAATCTCCAAAGCGATTTTCAATTTTTCTGGAATTTTCAAACCACTCCAAAAACCATCTATATGGGATTGGATAACCAAAACGTGGTTATCTCTTATTCTCGGCCCCCTCAATCGAACCCACCTCAAGAGTAATTTGTAAAAATGATCAAAAGAATTGCTCTTAAGATGATTCGCGAGAATTTTTTAAAAATTTCAATTAAGAAAGGTGTAAGAAACGCCACAAAATTTTTCAATTGGTTTAAAACGGGACTACGGGTACGGTGGGTTGCATAACCAATTTTTGCAGGAAAACTCCCTAAAATCCCTGTAACTGTCCGGAAAAATTAAAATTGTGGAATATCGCTCTATAGGACAAACAAGTGTATGTTTAAGAATAATTTATAAAAAAATTCCTCAATTTTATAAAAAATTGAAATTACAGGATCTTATTTTGAGGTTTCTACGATCCCCCGTAGTCCCGTCTTAAACGGATTTTGCGATGTTGTTTATCCAAAAATGGTCACCACCCAAGTGGAACTTTCGTTCAATACCACCGAAGGATCATCAAGAAGGCTTTTTACAATTTTCATCGCGAATATTTCATTTTGGTGACAATAAAGTCTTAATTTATAATGATATTTCCACTTTTCATTTATCTCAAAACAGCGCTTCCATGTTTCAAAATCCAAAGAAAGTTGTGCTTTTGGACACTTTGACAATTGCGAAGAAAAAATAAACCTCTGCCTTCATATCGCAAGATGCCAGCTCTACGTGACATCTAATCGAATCCTGTCATTGAACAGGCGAACACACGCGAATTGATATTTGAAACACCGATTAAAAAATAATCCCTCGGAAGTATAAGCTTGGCCGAAATGTTGGAAGGGGTTGGTTTGTAGATACCAGGACACCTTCGTCCTTTGTATCGGCTTCGGCAACACGTTACGAAAGAAAATATTCAATATAAACTGCGGCACTACTCAATTTAGAAGTTTACGAAAAGGAAACAATTTTGAAAAAATTACGATGGAAAAAAACCAATATTGCTGATATTTTTCCCAATGAATGCCATGTCACTACAGAAGTTGTGGCCATTCGATATCACACTTGAAAAAAAATGTATAAATGTTTTACACAACCGCTGTTTAACTCGGATTCGCAAAAGTACTCAGTGATTCGACAACTTTCGGGTAAAATTGATGAATTTTCGGAAAGCAAATAAAATTCAAATTAATCGTTGCAACATTCACGAAGGTAATGAAATTCAACAAATGGTGCCGAACATGTCGAAATGCTCGACGATATTTTTTTTTACCCAAGGCGACGGGATTTCGAAAGGCCAAGCTTTATAATTTATTAAAAACGACTAGCTCCGTAAACATGTAAATATTAATTACCAAAATGACTCATTCACATTGGGCTTTTCATCAACACGTTTTAATTGAGGAAGATAACCAAAGGTGCGTGGTAACAAGAAGCGCACATGCGTGCGCCCCCCTTCCCCCTCCGATGACGTTTATTTGTTGCGCTATTAATTATTTAATTTGAACGCGCAAAGCCTAAAATAGGTTTATGCCACTCATCGTGATTGATATTCGCAAATGAGAATTCCTCTTTACATTGTTAATTCGCCATTCGCTAATGGCCACTGCTATTTGATTTTAACTCTTTTATTTTAACCTCGATTCGTTCGCAAAAGGTACGATCCTCGATGGTATTTGAATAAACTTCGACATTTCCATCGCACTTGAATTATTCATCATTACATCGATGGGCTCTAAACATCGAAATATAATGCATTTGCAAGAACCACACTTACGCTTGATATCAAGAGCAACAAATTACCCAATTTTTATTTACATGCCCAAGGCAATCTCGGTTCACTGAAGTCTGGTAAAATTAGACATTCGAATAGCAGAAATTCCCAGAATACTGAATATCGTAATTGTAGCATTAAGTAGGAAGTGTCCTACTTTAATTTTTTTCATATGGCAAAAGAGCCAACAACCAGATAAGATTCAAAGCTGATGATGAGATATACGTAAGAACGTCGTATAGAAGCTACAGCGGCAATCTATTGTACATCTAACTCAAAGGCTCATTTCCATCGCGAATAAATTGAAAAAAAAGTCATTTACAAAGACATTACTTTTCAAATTTGATTTCTCAACGATTCTCAAGTCAATAATACAATAAAGCAGAGGAAGACAACTGGTAAAAAAATCTTCACAGTTGATTTTTATTTTCTCATTTCGCCGAGAAATTATAAAGCTAGAAACTCATAAACTTATCCGACGCGTAAACGTACAATTGAAAACAAGAATTTAAAAATCCGATTAACCGCAGGAAATGAAATGCCATTCAAAGCTAAAGCTCCAAATGAGTTTGTAGTTTTTCATAAAAGAATGCATCGATAGTATTGAAAATATACAAAGAATTAGAAAAAAACCGTACTGCAACTTTATAGTTCCACAAAACCATGAATTCCGAGATTTTTTCGCGAGTAATACCAACATTTTCTCTCGCAATTTAAACCTTTTGTTAGGTTTAATTAAACCGTGTGATGGAAATTTTTTATTTTAATTATAAATTCGCTTAAGTGGTATCTACGCAGCATCTTGGATTTTCGTCTGCATGTTCTAAATCTCACGAAGCTTTGAATAAGATTATCAGGTACGCGGGATTACCACAAATCGGGGTAGAATGTCAACGAAAAGAATTTTTTAAGGGATTAACAAGGTGTTTATCAGTGGAGTCCGATTTTTAGAGGAATTGACGACAAATTGTGCGAGTTTTCGTCTTACTCGGTCCATGATATGTACTTTGATGGTCATACTTTTTAGGTTAAATAGCTGGAAAAGTAATTTTCGTGGAAGAGGAACATTGAACAACAATGGTCTTGGAAAATATGCTGAGGGTGCCGGGGGTTTTCGATCTGGCTGAAATTTTAGTATGTGGTAGGGTTTGAGTTAAAACCATCCCGTATGAATTTTTAGACAAGTGGAGCAATGACCCCACAAAGTAGGGTATTTTTCGAAAAAAACCTCGGTTTTTCGCGTTTTTACCCTCAAAAAGGGTGTCAGATCGAGAGTGGCTAAGACTCGAAATTGAGGGTGTTTGAGATGCTGAATCCGACTGTGGTATTGGTTTTTCAATTGGAAGAGATTTTCATCAGCGACTTTCTCAGTGAAAGTTCGCAAATTGGTGTTTTTATACTCGTGGGAAAAAATTGCGAAAGGCCATAAACGGGTAAGCGGGCCGATTCGGCCTTTTTGTTCAAAAAAATTGAAATTAATGTGGTAGTTTGGTACCGTTGAGATACGTTCATGACCAATATTTCAAACCCCTACCACCACCCCTTTTTGAGGAAGAAATTCCTAATTGAAAAACACAGAGGAATTTTTTTCTCAAAAACGGTAAGAGGGGGGAGGTTGAAATTTTGGTATGTGGTAGATCTTCATGTATGGTCTATACACAAAAATCGGCAACCCCCACCATCATTTTATCCCCACCAAAATACGTTTCTCAACTTGTTTTTTTTCAATTTAACTACGGCCCCGCTGAGTGAAAATTTTGAAACTTCGATGGTAGATGCCTCATTCACCCCCAAATAATATAAATATTTTTTCAATATTTTTACTCTGCTGGATCATGGTGAAAAACCAAAAAAAAGTACAAAAATTGACTTTTTCAACCCGGAAAAAATTGCAAAATCATCTTCAGATTATTTATAATAAAACACGTTATATAGTCAAAGACCCAAAAATCGGTAGATTTCGAGAAAAAAATTGTTCAAGTAATGAATTCGAGCGCGCGCGCGGTCATCGGCATTTTCCACTGTGCGGTAGCGCTTCGTTTGTAACAACGCGCGACGCGCCGCATTTGGTACGTAGCATTACAACGCGAAACGCACACCTTGTTGTTTCTTGCAATAACGTGAGTAGTATGTAAAACACGGGTTCTGGGACCGGGTTCTGGAACCGAGGCATACCCCGATATTAGCGTTTTCCCGCGTGTTCGTAGTGGACGATGTTCGTTGAGTTACGGTCGAAATGATTTTCGTTTGGCGGTTTGTCAAAAAGTACCGAAACGCGGGTTCTGCGACTGCGGGTTCTGGAACCGGTTTGTAGTCCGATGTTAGCGTATTCCCGCGTGTTCTTAGTGAACAATGTTCGTTTAGTTACGCTCGAAA